>JBBMOC010000071.1:1286190-1426264 GCA_037975185.1 Centropyge bicolor
CTGTATGTGAATACAAAGAGGCATATAGCGTAAGCTTGTGCTTTTGTCATCTGCAGGATTTATTCTGCAGAGCGTGCCTCTGTAGGGTTCAGGTTCCTCACAGGCGATATGCGCCCTCTACTGGCCTGTTTCAGTATCACTTTGGTAAGCAACAAGTAGTACACATGAGTATTCAAACAATATAATACAAATAAAACTTAAAAAAATACAGGGGTGTCTATTTTTAACACACATAACTTATTTAATCTCTATTAATAACATTTCTCTAACAACAACATTTTTAATACTTTTAAACCATTTTAAAACACTTTTTAACTGTATGTCTAATTTGCACATTTTTAATCCTTTACATGTCAACTTCTTTACACATACATGCCACCTCCCTACCATCCTGCCAAGCTCGCCAATCAGAAGTGGCATGTTACTCGTGGACAGGTCATGCTAACCAATCAGTATTAACGTTCTCCTGCTTTGTAACGTTAACATGTTTTGAAATGGCTTCAGCGAAGCTGGAAGCTGAGGTAGAGGATTTAAACCCCAGGAAAAACAGCACGTCGGTCATTTGGGAGTGTTGGGTGTGAGGCTGTAGATGTGCACCAGAAACAGGTACCGTGCAAACCCTGTTGCGCTAAAGTTGCAACATCCAGCGGACGCACAACCAACTTATACCGGCACTTGAAAAGTGCATGAAGAAAAAGTCTGGTGAAAATGATCCTCAGGCCCATTGTAGCAAACAGATCACAATCAAATCATCTGCTGCCAGTGTAATTCCGTGTGACAAGAGCAGCCGAACGTCTGCCATAACACACAACATTGCCATGACACGGTGCCTGTTCACACGCTCACCAAAGACAGATTTAAAAACCTCAGCATACGCTACACAGAAGATATGTGATTCCCTCCCGCACCTACTTCAACCAGGTTGCCATCGCACAGTGTAAAGAAAAATATTATATTTATATAATATATTAATAATATTATTAAAGATTTTTTTTTGAATTGTTTTGTATTATATTTAACTTTTTTAACTTAACACAATTACGGATTTTTTGCACTACTTTTTTAAAGTTTGTGAATTTAATTGAAATCGCAATATCTGCCAGAAAAATCGCAATTAGAACTTTTCCTAAAATTGCTCAGCCCTATTCCAAACTTTCCTCTTTGATATAGCCTATATTCAGGGCTGGCTCAGGTGAGTCCTGAACTAACCCTTTGCTATGCTGCTATAGGCATAGACTGTCAGGGGATTTCCCATGACGCACTGAGCTTCTTCCTCTCCTTCTCCACCTGTATGCATTCATATCCCATCAATGCATGTTACTAATACATCCCTCTCCCATAGTTTTTGGCTTTCTCATCTCCCCCCTCTCGATTCTTGTCACTTTCTGCAGGTATTCGTGCCTCTAGAGCTGTAGAGTCTGGATTTGTGATTACACGCCATTTTCTGAGTGAGTCTAGCAAGACAGCACAAACATTGATTTTTTTAAATCATCTATGTGACTCTGCCAGTCATCTGTGCTAAAGACAGAACAGGTATCCATCTTTATAGGCACGGTGAAGCTCAGAATCAAAGCCATTGACAGAGAGATAGTTTCAAATTAGTATACGAACAGTAGGAAGACTACAAATAGTTCTGCTGTTAACGTCACTGAAGACCATCCTACTGGTTTTAGATGTTGGAATGATTTTGGCAACTTTCCATGTTTAAATTTGATCGCTAACCAAGAAGTAGCGTGAGTCTTAAATATTTTCTCACTGTACATGTAATGACTACTTGTGTTTTTTAAATGTATCTGAATCCTCAAATATTTCAAACGCAAACAGGTTTATGTGAATATAGAGCCTTTCGATCTCAGAATTTTGTACCCCACTGTATGTCTCAGATTGAACCTTTTCAAAAAAGAAGTTGCTAAAATAATCAGCAGTTTTAATGGGTTTTATAAGGAATGAATTATGTGTCTACATTCATTATGTGTTTGTTTGTTAACAAGATTTTTTCCTCAAGGTCTGCACACCAGTTTAGTATTTTGTTCACACATTTGGAAGCATACAGCAAGTAAATCTACCACAGGATGCCACACATGCAAGCAGACTGTTTGTAATGCTGTTCTTATCATCTCTGCCTTACATGTCCAGGTTCTGCACACTGAGGCTGGCTGTTGTCTGTCCTATGATGCCCCCTAATGTGCAACTAAAAGGCTGCATGTGCATAGAGGCACTAACTAGAAATGTAGATGCTCCCTTAGACAGACACTGAACATCTAGAAACACAAGTAAACATCATTATATTTTACACTTATACAGCAGGGATATGGTTATTTACTATGTCACTTAACCATGTAAAGAATTGATCTGAGGATTAGTTTTGTTTTTTTTTTATCCTGTCAAAGTGACAGACAGCAGACAGTTTTGCCACAAGTTAAAGGTGATCCTGTATATGAGATCATTTTACTTTTGATAGGGAGTACTACTAGCCTGTGTAATGCTGTCCTTCTCTGGAGGTTTGTCAAGTCAGAAAAAGTAACCGTCAGCTTTAGAGACTACAAATTTGTAACAGAAACCTGTATTACAAACTGCAAGCGCTGAGTTTATGTGGCATTGGTTTCTAGCAGGCAGAAATGGTCTAATAAAAGATGCTATTGGTTGGCATTAGTGAAAATGTGGGTTCCAGTGTTTTTCAAGTTTAGGTATCCCACCCTCTTTTTTTAAACTGTCTTATATGAATCCCCTATTTTATAAAAGTGCAATACAAAGTCACCCTTTTTAAATTACCCCTTCAAGATGCTTTTATTTTTTCCCATGAAATGTACTGTATTTGGGGCATTGGGCTTTTATTTGATAGCTGACAATAAAGACAGGAAAAAGGAAACAGAAGTGGAGACAGAAAGCCAAAAGAAAGTAAAAATGTATGGAAAAAGATGGAAACAGACAAAAACTATTTCAGAGCCAATCCAGTAGTGAGGTAATAAAGAGACATGTGGGCCACAAATTCTGAGAGGGCAGAAAAACTGCAGAAGTCTAAAAGAATTATTTTCAAAACTGACTAGTTGAGGTACATACGATGCTGAATTTTCATACATAAGACAGAACAGTTTACTTTTGTGTGAAGCAAACAAATTAGGTCCATTATCAGTCTGCTTAGTTATTCTGATATATTCCAAACATTGATCTAAGACCAGATTGTGTGTGGTTGGAGATTTATTTTTGAGACAGAGATTGATTGGTCTGTCTTTCCATTATTACTGCCTTCATGGGTCACAAAGGTAATGAGCTTGGAGGTGTTTCTGAAAAATAAATCCTTAAGGTTACAGATTTTGATTATGCAGTTGTTGATGGATTAGCTCCTGAAATGGATTCTGCCTCTACAGATTGGTTGTGCAGACTGTTACTGTACTAGAATTTATTTTTATATGTTTCACTATATGGTGTCAATATATGGTATCACAACAGCCAACAGCACAGCCAAGTACTGTGGAAGAAAACTGCCATGATTAGTAAAATCTAAATAATTGCCAGCACACTTTACTCTAGTTTTCAGACATACTGAGGCTGAATAATTACGTAGTAATTACGTAAGGCCAGCTCTAGCCTTGGTGAAATCTGCAAGCCCCACTCCTGCCAAAATACAAAAAAAGAAGAAAAGAAGCAATCTATGAAAGATATCTACTTGATTTGTCTAACCTGGAAAGGACATAACAAGCTTTAACTGAACTTTAGAAAGGACTTGCATCATCAGAGAGAGAGCTTCTATTTTGCAGGAATAGCAAGAAGACAGTTTTGACATTCTGCTTGGTATGCAACTTTCTTCATTTCAGTACTCTCAGTGAACCAAAGAATTATTCTAAAATTTGGCTAATAAACTAATTAGATCTATGTCTTAGCACACTGTGCGTAGCATGTAGCAGTTATTGTCTGTTGGCTAAACTCAGTGATGGCTGGCCAAAAGCTCAAATCAAGAGAACATGGGTGCATGGGTTATGGGTAAAAAGAATTACACATCGTAGCTAGGGTACTACACTGATGTCAGAGGACAGAAAGGAAAGGCTCTCCATTGCACAATATTAAAGTATTATTTCGGACACTGAAGATTTTGTCTTAGAAGTAAGTGGTAAACTCTTTGGTGTTGCACACCAAAATGCACCACCTTTTACCGCAGAGGGAGTTATAGTGAAAATGTTTTCCATTTTTATTTGTAACAAGTATTCAGACCACAACTGAACTTATGTAGAGAATAAAATGCCTAGGTTTTTTTAGAATTAAATATTATTGATTTATCAGAGATGGCAGTATTGCAAAATCCAAATTGTGGCACAACAACAGCACAGGGATGACTATGACACCTGTATACCTCACAGCCCTTGCTGGACTACTGCAATTCTCTATTATCTATTATTATCAGGCTGCCCCAATAAGTCATTAAAGACCTTCCAGTTGGGAACAAGGAAAAGAGATCATTTTTATCCGTTACTGAATTCTCTGCACTGGCTCCCTGTCAAAAACTGAACTTAAAATTGTTAGCTCATCTTACCCCATTACCCCCATAGAGCACTACGCTCCCAGAATGCTGGGTTTGTTTTGGTTCCTAGAGTCTTCAAAAGTAGACTGGAGGCCAGAGCCGTCAGTTATCAAGCTCCAGGAGGGAGGCTGTTTCTCTCCTGTCACTTTCTGCAGGTACATCTGTCTCCTGAGTCTCTCCACTGCCCACATGTTTCAGCTCAACACTGCTTTTAATATTATTACATTTCTGTATTCTGTTACTGCATGTTCTCTCTCCTCCCGGACTGTCTATCCCTACCCAACCGGTCACGGAGTCTGGTTCTGTTCCAAGGTTTCTGCCTGTTAAAAGAAGATTTTCCTCACCCCTGTCACTCCATATGCTAATAAGGGTCACTGCAGTGTTCTTGCACTCAGCTCCACCATGTAATGTTCACATGCTCAAACATCTGCAGTTTTGTAGATGCTACTAGCTCTCAGGCCCAGTGAATGACTCAAAATGTCAAGCAGTGTCATCTGTGAACAGGTTGCAGGCTGCACTTGACTCCTTGTTGGAGATTGGTTCAGTAGTCTGTTGCACTTCCTCTTCATTCCAGTCAAAAACATTAAAACTCAGCAACAACCAGATACCAAGCAAAAGAGGGGAATTCCCTCAGATCACTTTCTGAATTCATCAGGAGGGCCCCACATTTCACTGCACTATGTTAATCATCTAAATTGTCATTTAATTTTCAGCTCACTATTCAGTCTGACATCCTCTTTACATTAGCTAAGACTTAGATGTGATGTACACGTCACTCACAACCAATCAGTAATGAGTGATATTTACCTCACTTCTCAGTTATTCATGAAGTAAAAACGAAAGTTGCTGTATCTCTCTCTTTTATGTCACAGAATGTCTTTGGGTTGATGATTATTGGTTGCACAAAACAAGCTATTTAAAGATATTGCCTTGGAGTCTGGAAAATTGTTATGTTATATATCCCTAGACAAATTGTGATTGACATTCCCTGGACATGCATATATGACCTTCAAGTACATAAAGTAGTAAGTAAAGAGATCATGGTTACCATTTTTAACACATTGTGGTATTTGCTATTTTCTTGGTGAATATAAATGTCTACAAATGCAGGAATTAGCTTTTACGTTGTGTACAGTTTTTATTTCTTTGATTTCCAATTGGTTGACTTCATTGTGGGTCCCCCTATTTCAGCACAGCTCACTCTTAATTACACTATTTAAATCTTTCACAAACTAGTATAGAGCATTGTATGGCAACATGTTGTACTTTACATGTTTCTGTTTGTGACACTACAGGGGGCTCAAGTGGAGGACAGGAGGATCATATTGTGCTTCAGGCCCAATAAATGCCGGAGCCGGCCCTGCGACATACACAGACCTATGTGACAGTTGAGAAGCGAGTCCAGCGTCGCAGACAAATACACATCAAGAGACGTAAACACAGCAGCCATGTCCATTAATCATTTTGTATCCGTCCGCATGTCACGACGGCATCTACGTATGACACGGCATTTCCAGCCCAAATGAGCCCCCAGCCAGGCCTGCTGCTCATGCTAACGCTTCTGTGGTGCCTACCTTTCCACCAGGCAGATCCCCTCCCTGCTGCTGCGGCTCGATTATTAAAGACGACAATATGAGTCCACGTTAAAACGCGTCCAGCCGCGGCGGTTAATTAATCCCAGGCGTCCAGGGGGGTTACTCCTTCTTTGAGCCGAACATGAAGCCAAGGTCGTAACGTTTGGTCCGCAGGGTCCACAAACCGTGCGGGATACATTAGACGAAATCATACAAACATGGCAGTGACGTGCCAAATTAGCTTTAGTCGAAAAAGAAGTGAAAATGAATCAATACCGACAGCAGGAAGTGACAGGTCGGCGTACTTCTCGTGACAGCCAGGTGTATTGCCTAATCATCCACTCGGCTCCACACACAGCTCCCGCCTCTAATGACAACAGGCCAATCAAAGCTCACATATAAGCTCGCGTCCTTCAGACGCAGGTGCATCTATGGTGCCTTCACGAGTCTCCTGTAGTCTCCTACATCATAGCCTCACCGCATTACCTCTCTCAAAGTTCCTCATGTAAGTAAGCTTGACAGGGTCAACAAAACAACGCCTGGTTCGTAATAAAAGCAAGTCCATTTCAAAATCATTTCGTTATTCGGCCAAGATGAGGAAACATAAACACACGCATTTCCAGATGACTGCAGGCAACGAAAGCAAATGTTCTCTAGAATAATACTGGTTATACTGTGCAGTTGCTACAATTTAAAAAGAAAGAAGAAAGAAAGAGAAAAGGTTGTTAAAAATTCTAATACTCTACACAGCTGTAACAGTGATAAACATTCAGTGTAACACAATCATTTATTTTCTCCTTTGAGTGGTTGAGGAGTACACCTTCTGTCACTGGACATACTTAATCTGTGTAATGTACACCCATATGCTTTCACAAACTTAGTAAAATAATAAAAGCAACGACACATAATTAGTTGCCTATGATGGCAAAACACATGAAGTGTAAGGATATTTAAAAAATAGGAGGAAATACTTTTCTCAGCTGATAAACAAGAAAAACAGGAAACATCAGGAAAAATGGGAACATTGCATAGTATTAGTGTTAAGACTGTCTTTTATTATAACTGGAGGATCTTGGAGTAACTTTTTGACAAATGAAGCATATTAAATACTACAGGTCTGTATTGCTACTAGAGCGTTAACCCCCTTGACACATATAAAAACAGTATGAAAAGAAAAATATAATATTGTCCTTATTGTTAAAGCACTTGTTACCTTTCATCTCATTCATGTATTGATCAGGCCTATTGATGATTTGAACAGCAGGATAGGATTTAGCCTTCAGTAGGTCTGAATACTGTAGATAGATTTGTCTCTTTGTAAGAGAGGTTTTCATAAAACCCCCTGCAGTCCAAAAAATTATTTTTCCATAGATCTCCATAAAAAAAATACAACTGATGACACTGCAGAGAAGGTCATTTAGTACGTTCTGTCATATGACTTTTCAATCCATGAACATTTTATATTTGTAAAAAAAAAAATCCAAAATTACAAAAGAAATTTTTAAACTGAATGTCAGCAAGAGAAACACAACTGCAGCAATTCAAATTATCCTTTGCCTTTTTGGGGGTTGTTTATTGATAGTGCCAGACAACTGATTAACAAGGCACATATAAGACATGACAAAAAAAAAGAGAGCCTAAAAAAAGTTTAAAAATGCAGTCAAGCTGAAGTCATTAACAGGAGGTATATGAGTGAAAGACATTTGATACAGATGTTCTTACTGTTGTAACTATATGAGTAGGTATATGTGTGTGCATGGGAGTTGAGTGTGTAAAACTATAGAGGGAAGAGGGAGAGAAGACAGTAGTGAAATAAAGAAAGGAAGGACAAAACAATAATGACAATTATAAAAAATTAGGGGGGGGGCATCTCTGGTCAGGTTCCCGCTGGGTGTATAGAGCCTTGTTGATGTGCTTAGATGTGATATGGTTAGTTTTAACCACCCTCTCTCAACCGGTGTGGTGGTGTACCTGTAGAAGTTGCAGAGTATTCTGGAGTCCATGTAAAACCTCTTCAGCCTGCAAAGGAAGAAGAGCTGCCATGGCTCTGTCTTTGTGAATGTGTTAATGTGGAGAGTCCAGGTCAATTCCTCACTGCTGTGATCCCAGGGAAACTTGAAGCTCTCTCCATCAAAGTCTCATTGATGGAGATGGGGGCCTGTCCTTCTCTCTGTGCACTCCTAAAGATACCAGTCTTCTGAGCAGATAGAGTCTGCTCTAACATGTCCTGTGTATTGTGTTATGACTCCAGTCCAGTTTGTTGTTGAGGTGAACACCCAGGTACTTATAAGATGTCTGAAGTGGGTCCATTGATGAATCCACCAGGGGGCAGAGATGAGCAAGGACCAGCTACTCTAGGGTATACATCAGGTGGGATGTTAGAGCCACTGGCCTGTAGCCACTGAGGTCCTTGGGGTGCGGAGTCTTAGGGACAGGTACCACACAGGATGTCTTCCACAGCTGTGGCACCCTCCCCAGCTTCAGGCTCAGGTTGAACATGAGCCCAACAACCCCGTACAGCTGGTCTGCGCAGGTCTTCAGGAGCCTGGAGCTGATTTGAATGTTTATGACTTAGAAGTTTGCTCATAAGAGCTTCTTGTAAGAAACACCAGCTTTGAAAACAGCACCTGTTCACATTTGAGGCTTCCATTCTGATTCAGGCCTGTTTTTACTCATACTTTGTCTTGTATTAGGATCCTAGAAACACATTTCTACTTTAGAAACATTGAAAACTGAAAGAATATGAAGGAAAAGGATTGTTGATTTTGTCAGTCTCAATGAGACTCAATATTAATTCAGCCTTATTTTGACTGCAACAGAAAGACAAGCTGTTTCTTCCCAGAAGTTCTTACAAACTAAGTAGGTAAGACTAAAAAATCTAATATGATCTTAATGAATATGAAGGAAAATGTGGATTTCTGTTAATATCTTTGTCAAAACACAGCACATGTCAATTTCAGGCATAATTTACTATTTTAGACTTTTTACAACTACTGAACTAAGTGAAGCTGTCAATTCTTCTCTGTAGCCCTAAGAAACTGTCTCTGAATGATCATAAAAAGGGAAATCTTTTAGTTTCATGTAAGTCTTTGTTTATTCACAGCACATGTCCATTTTTGTACTGTATTTACTGATGCAGACTTATTTTGACCACTGCAGTGACTGAAGCTGTAGTTTCTTCCCATATCAATATTCTCCAGACGGGACAGGTTCACCTTTAACCCTTTATAGGGCACTCATCGAAATACTTTGAAATTCAAATATTTAACCTTAGAGTATTATCGGAGGACATAACATATCCGTTGTAAAATTTTGCACATTTTTTCACTTGTGTAAATTGTGCAGAAATTACAAAAAATAGTCACTTCCTCTATATGGGGTTAAAGATTAAATACTGACATAGGCTTATTTTAGGGGAAGCTGTAATTTCTTCCGAAGGTCTTAGAAACAAATTCATCATCAATTACATGAATATTCAAATGAATATGAAGAAAAACATGGATTACTATTAGTTTCTTGTCAGTCATGGTCTGTCACAGCACCTGTTCACTTTGGGGCATTATATCCCAATTTAGGTTTATTTTGACTGCAAAGCTCTTCTGAGAAACATTTCAAAAAATTGAAATTTGAATTGAAACATGGATTTGCTAGTTTGCAGTCAGTCTGCACACAGCATGTGAATTTTAGGCTGAATGAACTGTTTCAGACTTTTTAAACTACTGCAGTAACTGTGTTTTAGCTGTACTTTCTTCCCAGAAGCTACAAATACATTTGTAGGTGAGCAATGTGAGTAATACATAGAATAAATACATGGATTTCTGTTACTTTCTTTCCAGTCTTTTCTGTTACTTCTCCCCTCAGTCTTTGTCCACACGTCATGCCTAAAAGTTAACATATACTGTCTGTAGACAACAATTGACTCGAATCTACTCATTGCTGATGGAACGTCTTGCTGATTGTATTGATTGTACTGGTCTATCTGTCTATCTGTCTGTCTGTCTGTCTGTCTGTCTGTCTGTCTCTACAATGCCTCAAGAAATACAGTGATAACATCTGAAGCTCTCTGGTTTTCATTATAATAATATCACTATGCATGATAAAGACCATAGTGTTAAGAGACTTGGATACCCAGGGTTTGCTATTGGATTATTTTTTTACTGGGACCATTAACACCATCAGCTGGTCAACATCACCAGAGGCAGAATTTTAAATTTCCAACTCAGTGCATTCAAGCTCAGATTACAAGTGTGAAGTGGATTCATTTGTCCATCTCTGAATTGTTCAAGAGGCAGCTTTTTTTCCCACCTTTGGAATACCGTTTTGTACGAAAAAACGAGTACGATGTCATGATCAGCCAGTTCAATCAGAGGTCTGGGGAAAGCTCTGAGGGCATTTGCCGCCAACCGCCATTCACTCAAATCAGATTGGATTCCTCCTAACAGCAAACTGCCAGTTACAATCACTGCTCTCACCAGTGCTCCTATAAATTATTTTAACTTTTATATCTGTCGTATGAATTTAACTGCAGTACAAATCAAAAATCAAATCAAAACAAACAAGCCATCATGAAACCAGCTGATAAAGGCAGTGCAGTTATGTGATGGACAGAGAACAATATATGTGGGAGAAATATAGGCAATTTAATGACATAATTGCTGTTGCAAATATGAACAGGCACATCTTCTGTGAATTACATTTGGGATGCCGAGATACCATTACATTACAATGGTATCTCGGCACTATATGAAAAAAAATGTATTGATGCAAAACAAAAACATACATATTTGGGCAGCTCTGAACCCAAAGTGCAGCAAACCACATGAAATTCCCCCACACACACCCATTTCATCTAACTGTAACACTGAGACTTATTATATGGCCATTCCTTGATTTCAACCAAAATCCACTCTCAATCATTTACCACATCTTTATCAAAGATACATTGGACTTTGGAGAAAAATCAAACATTGGCACACATAGTATAGAGTAACTGAGTCACAGTCTAACTTTTGGTTGAGTTGAGGGTTTTTTGTTTGTTTGTTTGTTTGTTTGTTTGCTTGCTTGCTTGCTTGTCTGTTTGTTTTAGAGAAACAAATGCACAGCTTTGGCCAAAAAATAGATATCTGGGCAGAATCTAGAGTATATGGCCATATTCCAAAGAGGATTTTATTCATTTTTTCAAATGTCTCTGAACAAACATAACCAGCTTGACTCCTGTAGATTTAGTGGATACCACCACATATAAGGTGCACTGTAAAGTTTTTTGTTTTTATTCTTCAAGTAAACAATGCCCTGATCCGCAAAACCAGTCATAATCCCAAATACACATATGGGCCACTGTGATACAATTTTTAGCTTTGGCCACTAGAGGGTACTCCACATCCTTCATTTGTAAGTCCTTTAAAAAATTCCAACAATGAAGCCTCCATCAAACTCCATCAAAATGACAGCATTAAAAATGGTCAATATGATAAAAATCAAAAAAATCAAAATGTTACAGCAGGAACTGAGATATCCAGTAGAAAAAACAGAGAGTGCAGGACCACCTGGTCAAGGCCAGAGTCAAACCACTATTGACCCCATAGTCCAAAGTCCATGGGGAATTTTTCATTCACCAAAGCTGGTTGTACAGTAAATATGATAGTGACGCTTGTAAGACAGCGATGACAGACATAAATTGGGCGTGTCCTTAGTCCAAAAACTGCTTACTTAATAACATGTTAACAGTGTGGTTTACACTCTGTGGGTGAGACGGGCAATACTGTATTTGTGAGATTCACCAAACATAGACATAATGTTTCCAGGAAGAGCGAGACACACAGTCCAGTAGTAATCTCTGAGAAAAGAATGAAAGAATCAGGATTTCCAAACAGGACACTACACATCTCAGTGGCTTAAATGAGAAGTAAATCTATCTCAGTGGACAACAGTGATAATGGATACATTTTCATGGTCTGTGCACTGAATTCTGATGCTGTTTCACAGTGGCATAATTCAGTTTGTTACTTCCTAACTCGCTAATTCTAAACTAAAAGCCTGAAGTCACCAAAATAAAACCATATGTTACTAAAATAAAAGTTCAAAATAACTTAAATCCCACAAGTTACCAAACCATAAGTCTGAAATGTCACCAAACAAAACCAGTAGTGACCTAAATGAAACCAGAAGTTACCAAAATAAATGTTCTGTCAGATTTCTGAACTTTCCCAGAATATACAAAATATATTTGAAAACATTTTCCCAGCATCACTATTAACAAGAAACTCTAGGCCAAGCAGGAGACCTACAGAAATGGACAAAGAATCCTGTACAAGCAGGCCAGTAACACACTGGCTAACTAACTAATGATTGTGCATCGGTGTGGAGAGGCCTGCAGGGCATTACCAACTACAGGAAACCACTTCCCCACCATGCTGTGACCCAGATGTGTAGATGTATGTATATACACTATGTATTCATATCAAGAGAAGGCTGTTGTTGCTCTGAATGGACAGCGGCAGTTAATCCTCATTGATATCCTCCATACATACCCTGCACCCTATGAACTCTTCCTACAGTCCTTAACCTAACCCCCTACTCTATCCCTGCCACACACACCCCACTCCATCAACCCTTCCAATCCCACCTATCCACCTCACCCCCACCACTGTATAAGTATTTAAACACAGTTCAGTCAGTCAACTCAGGGAGTGGGCAGTGGATGCTGGGTTGAAGGTGGAGCTATTGAAAAGCTATACTAACAAGTTTGTGGCTCCCAGGACGTATAGAAATATCTATTGATGATCCACATCTACAGATTGAAAAAACAGTGTCCTGCCTGAGGAAAATAATTTATGGTGTTGAAGAATAAAGCTTAGAAGCAGCACAGTTTCCTGCGATGACAAACACAGGTGTAATAAATAACCTTGCAATCAGCCAACTCATGTACAATATGTACAGTGTAGCTATTTGCCACCTAGGCACTGACCTCATCATTCCTCAAAAGGACACGCCAAGCTGAGCAGAGAGGCAATGGGGAGTGGCAATAATAAGCCCATCCCTAGGGGAAGGTAGATACAGGGCCGACATGTTGAATCGGAGCTGAGGTTGTTGAACTGCCATATGAACACTGGCAGATCAAAGAGCATGGATAGTAACAGGTAACAAACTCAAAACCACTGTCAAGCTTGTCAGGAAAATTACGCATTTTACATTTCCATTATCAATTCACTGCAGATGTAATCATGTTTATCATGAATCTTGTACCATGTAACCTTTACACAAATAGACCTTAGATTAATTGCTTACCAATGTATAATAACTGTAACAGAAGGGTTTGTGGAATGTGCATAACCACTGCAAAGTAACCATTGTCTGTTGTATCACGCTTCAACATTAATACAAGTGTGAAAGTATAACATGTCTGTATATCATATATACAATACCAGTTCAATCATTCAAAATGTCTGCTGGGCAGATTTGCATCAAGTGCACACAAATTCTACATAACACCAAATTATTTCAGCATTTGTTATTTTATTCCAAAGCTTTTGCACAAATGGCACTACAATGAAAAACAAAATCCAAAAATGCATTACAGATGATAGTATTAGCTAAATAATTTGTACTTTATTGGGGAACAAATGTCCTGTCACTCTGTGTCTAGTTGATGTGTAAATTATTTGTCTTCCAACTGGAGGATTAAAGATTCAATTAAGAGGAATGGAATAGATGAAAATGATGTTTTTTTTTTTTTTAAAAGTTAAAAATCTCAAGCATTTTTTCCTGATGAAACATCTTTAGTGGTTATTTAAATACGCAATAAGGGAAAACATTACAAAAGAACTGCAGTATCTGCAGAAGACAAGAGTCTCAAGTTTCCCAGTTTTCACAATCGTTCAGTGCTACGCTAAATGCCACAAATTCTTCCTGTTTTCAATTTCAGACAGAAGGTCCTGATTGATGTGGACATCTTTTGCATCAGAGCTGTCTGAGAGTAGCTTACAAAAATCATTCAAGAGCCAAATCAGTTTTCTGTAGTGTATGACCATGGGAATTACAGAATATAGCCACAAGTGGCAATTCACACATTCAAGCCAACACAGACTGTTACAAGTTGAAAGCTTTTGATCTGTAACACCCATCACACACATGTTACCATCAAAAAGGAAGGAAGTCATGAATCCCAACGGTGGAGTGAAATCATGAACTCCATTCTTTGTCGAGAACATCAGTACATGAAGATAGGTGGTCATTCAAAGGTAGCTGGATATTCACAGAAAATTTATGTCATTCCTTTTCAACCATAGACACTTTACATAAACATAAACATAATGTAAATCATTTAAAATGTAGCCATGGTCACAAGTTCTGCTTCTGTTTCCACTGTTTCTTGTTTGTGGAACTAAATTTGGACGCTACTCAGGAAGTGACACTAAATGCAAGGTTCCATCACTTTCAGGGGTTATCAGCAGTGCTGTCATAATTCAGAACCATCATTTTACTAATGTATGGATCTGGAAAACCAAAAAAAAAGAACAGCACAGAACACTTGTTAGACACATCAGCATATAGTACAAAAGAAAATCAATAAGAATATTCCAACGTTGTCTGTCCCACAACTGCTCACTTTCTTTGCTTTTACCATTTAAAAGTGTATATTTGAAATGTCCCACCCTGTTAAATACAGTGGATATACGTTTTTATTATTTTATTTTATTTATATATACTGTTCATCTGAAACATCCTAGTTTGTAAAATGCAGTGGAAACATAATTAAGACCTGTGTACAAAATACAAGGTTCTTCAATGTTGAGGTTTTTTAAAGGCCCAGGTTATGGGTTCTTTCAGTGGAAAAGGGCTCTTGAACAATAATGGGCTGATCTACTCATTGGATTCCTATATATGCTGACATGTATAACAAAAAAACTATTTAGTATATCCACTCTGTGCACAAATAAACAAAAAAATGGAACATATTGTCAGTGTGATGTCATCAGAAAAATATCAGGATGTAGGTAGGTATTGAAATAAGGGTTAAAGCAATGGTAACTGGACTTGGTTGTAAATGCCTGAAGAAGTTTCTCATCTCATCCACTTCTCATCCAAGAAGCTTCTTGGATGAAAACTAAGATGTCTTCAAGCATCTACAAACAAGTCGAGTCAACTCTCATTTGAATACCATGAGCTGGATGACTGAGAACCTTCACAGACATCAGGATTAGGGACATTGTGATGAGCATTTTTCATGAATTTCATTTGTATTATGACTGACCAAATCATTTCTTCCATGATGACACGTTTTACAAATAACAATTTGAAGCATTTATTTCAAAAAGTACTTTCAGTGTAATTACTGAATGGCATCCTTGTTGAGAAGCTGGGACAAGTGCTTGAAAAGTGAGAGTCTTGTGGGTGTCTTTGATGTCTTGATTCTGCCAGCACTGTGATTGGATCTTAATGTGCAAATTAGGTAGGCTGTCAACAAACATGGTGCATGTCCAGTCAAGTGAAATGATGAGAAATGCTCTATGGAGGACCGTTACATACAAGGCAAGGTCAGGTGGCACATACTAACTAGGCTAAGGTTAGTGTTACTCATAGGTCTGCATTGTCTGACTCTTATCTTGCTTGTTGCACAGGTCCCTTAAGAGTCTCCTGAAGCAGTGTTTAACTTGTTTGCAGATTTTTTTCTTGTTCTTTGCTTCATTCACACCTGGCTAAGGTATGATGTCAGTCTGAGTCAGAACACCAGATGTGATGTGGCTGATCCAAACACATTCAGATTATTATGTGCTCTGCTCACATTTACTCCTTCATTAATGTGTTTTACCTCATTCAGATATCAGAATACAAATGATAAGTTCAAACAAAGTGAGAAGACGTTCATATTTACAATTAACATGGAGCCCAAGGGCAGTTGCACAGTTTTAAATCCAGCCTTGGTTCTACTGTCCTGATCCAATACTACCCATACATCGTCAAGACACATAAATATATGCAGACTACTGTATGGCAGAAGATCCAGCTCAGATGACCTACTGTAAATGGTGACAGGTGTCATAGAGTGATAATGATCACTGAGGAGTATGTATGTTTGATAGTGTAAACACGAATTCTGTTATTCAGGAATTATAGTTTCAATTGTTTAAGATAAGATCTAAATTCCAAGCCACTGTCTTCCTCTTTCATATTATTCTGTTTTCAGGAACAACAGAGGAGGAAATAACCTGAAATTAGTGAGAAATTACAATCAAAAATGAAATATTGTTAGGAGAAGGGTCTCAGCTTGGATCTTGGATAAACAATTTGCTGAACATTGCTTTGTAAAGAACCACACTGATAAAATATAGTCTTTAAATGATACTTGTACCTTTGGTTACCTTAAACACGAACACAACACTGGCTGACTGCATTTGATGTCATTATGATGTGCAAACATCAAGAACACTGTCAGTAGCTTCATTCTCCTACTCTTCCTCATGAAACTTGTCATCTTTGATATAATTGCTAATGTTCAATCAAATGACAGATTTTCTAAAACTTTTGTTACAAAAATAGATTTGATTGGTATTGAATGTTATACACAAACATCATAAAGACTTCCGTATGCTTGAAACAAAGTGGGGCTGTATCTGACAATTTTTGGAATTTTTCCAATCAGACAGTCCAACAATCACGTCCACTTTTACACAGCGATTGGCCTGGTGTGCGAGGAATGGACAGGTCACTTTTCATGTGTACAAATAAGTGCAACGCTACACGTTTCACTGAATGTGTGTGTCATCACCATTTGTACAATTTGTTGCATTGAAACTACAAGACTGTCCGCCCTTTGTGTGTGGCTACAGAGCCATTACTGCAGCAAAAAGCAAAATGAGTTGTGGATCTTTATCTCAATCCATGTGTGAGATCAGATTTGTAAATGTGTAAAACAATCCCTAAATGTATACTGACATTTGTAAATGTGTAATGTGTAAAAAAAAAAAAAAAAAATCTCTAAGTATATATTAAGATTTACAAGTGTGTTGAGATTGGTAAGTGTACAGACAAATCTCCAAATGCAAACACAGATCTGTAAAATATTTTTCAGTCATTAATATCTATGTACACATTTACAGATTTGTCTACACATTAACAAAACTGAACACATTTGCAAAACTGAATTAGATATTATTTTTACACATTTACAAATCTGATTACACACACATGGACTGAGCTGCAGTTACCCAACTCTCCATACACTTCTGCTACAACAATGGATACATATGTGGACATTCACGATGGGCAGAAACACAACCTTATAGACACAAGCAATAACCTTCCCAATATATGGAATGACATGCAAAGACAGCTGTCTCCCAATATTAACCTATTGACTCATATATACCCACTTTATTCATAAAGAAGTCATAATACATAATTACAATGATAGTGTCAAAGTATAACAGCGAGAAAACAAGTGAAAGTATATTGTAGGTATAAAGTGTGCCTGTTTGCTGAACATCCAGTGCTAGAGCTGCAGACCGGCAGTGAGACCAGGTCTCTGTGCCATCATTCACCATCCGGCTCCTTGTGGTCTAAGGATGGGCTCTCTCTGGCTGGCAGTAGGTCGTAGTGAGAGGGAATATGGCTGTTTTTTGGTAGATCGTATGGATCTTGACCAAGCTGTATGTGGCCATTGCTGTCTCCAGCCGACTGGACGGTGCTTACAGTTGGCTCTGAAATCACAGACGGGAGAATTTGCAGTTGCTGGAACAATGAAGACAACAGTCCAACATTTTAGATAAATCTCTCTGTGTGTCCTTTGAGGCCTTTGAAGGTATGGAGGCAGATAATATAGTACTGTAAACCTCTGCTTTTATTTATTTCTCTTCTTTTTCCTTTATGTCTGGCCATGTGTATTATGTGAATTTTGTATTTTGAAATTGCTATTCTATACTGTTAATACTGTAAGTCTGGTTTCTGAGGAAAAGGGGAGGCGGGGGAGTTGGAGGGGTTTTACTGTCCTGTTTCTATTTTGTTGGACCTATGTAAATTGTAAAATCTAAATAAAAAGACCTTGAACAAAAAAAAATCTCTCTGTGTGTCCTGTAGAGAGATATGTTCTGGACAGGATATGTTTACACTGACTAAGTACAATGAATGCAAGGAGAGGGGAAACTGCTAGTCAAGCTCTGTAATAAGTGAACCCTCCAGATTTTGCTGCATTAATTGAATTGTTAACCAGGTTTTATAGCTTTGACAGAACATTTTTTTGGACAGCTGCAAATGTGAAAACCTGTTAAGATTCCCCAAGCCCTCACATCTAGCTTGGTTAGTGGTGACACATTCTGCTGGTCCCCCAATATGTACTAGGTGACAATTCAACTAGATCACTATTGATATTTTTCCTAAAATGTAATTTCTGATTAAAAAAAAAAAAACAAGCTGCACACTATGACTCTAATGGAAGTTTGTTACCTGTATCAATCATGTGGTAGATTGCCCACCCCAACCTGATATAGCACTACACTAGATAGTTAAAGCAACTGAAGCGTGCTTCTCTATAAAGCACTCACATTGACAACTATCAATGTAAGCTTTAGCTCCTTACCAACTTCATAGACATTCCGGTTATTGGTTGGGCTGCTGTTGCTGATCTCAGCATACGGTGAATCCCGCCTGGCTGGTGATTTCATTTCAACATAGCCGCACTCTGTGTTTTTGGTTGTCAGCAGGGGCGGGTCCTTTATTGTAGCATATGGGTTTTCAGAGCTGTTGAGGGAACAGGAGCTGGCATGATAGAGTGTGCCTTTCACCAGATCTGGGTGACATGGACAGAGGAGAGTGGTGAATATCAGCCTTAAACTGAGCACTTTAGCATTTACTTACATAGGAGGATAATTCCAAGACCTACCTCGTAAAGATTTCCCCATGTATCTCCTGTCAACTCCGTAGGCTCCTGGTATGAAATTTTTTTTTTAAAGAAGGATTGGAGGAAGCAAAAATTATTTGAGCAACTATTGTGGCGAGATTAGGCTGGAAATTTTGAAAGAAAGCGTGGTTTGCCAAATGACCCATTCAGAGAAATTCATTATCATTTACAGTCAGCAACACACAAAGGTATTGGTATCTTAGTACACTATAATACAGTCCATGTCTCACCCAGTTCATTGAAGTCCCCTTGTTTCCAGTCTGAAGGCAGTGTGCCAGTGTGAGCAGCTAGAGGAGCCCTTTTTCTCTGATCTACATTCTTCAAGTTGACAAACAGCTGGTTGTTCTTGACCTGAAAAAAAGAGTTAAAAAGACAAATATAAGTTGTTAGAATATTAATTATTGGACACATTCTCTACTGAATCTTACAGTACTTTGCCATCTCTTTCTCCCTCTATAAAGTCTCATAAAGTTCAATTCCTACCTTTCCATATTGGCCGTTGTTAACATGTGGGGAGCTGATGCACTGGGTCAGAGTATGGTAGCTGGGATTGGAGAAGTAGTTGCTGGGGTGGGTTTCACAGGGTGCTGGGTGGGCATCTGAAATGTGATAAGAACTCTTACCAGGATGCACTCAATGAGTCAGTTCATAAGTCCTTTTAGAGCATAAGACTCAGAATTAAAAACATCTCAATATGTCTTGATGTACAGGTCATGAATCAAATGGGCCATACTATAATCAGACTTAGAATTAGAATCAGCTTTATTGGCCAAGCACGTGGACACATACATGCATACGTGCAAGCACCAAAGCTGAACAAAGATAGAAAATAAATATAGACATATTATGTACATAGAAGCAGGTAAAAAAAAAATCAGTGTATAAATATAAATAAAACGCAACATTGACCAACAATATACAATGTCTATATACATGTCAAGTGTTCTGCAAATTGTGAAGAATTACAAAGAGTGCAAAGAAATAAATAGTGAATGGGTAATTTAATAAATACTTTATATATGTGAATTGGGTTGTTATGTACAGTATATGGATGTACATGTCTGAACAGAACGTGCAGGACATATATTTGGCAATGATGATGATATGAACGTACTAAAGAACATGTATATATATTAAAATACATATGTGTATTTTAAACTATATAAATCATTTCTAATTTGTAGGTAAGTAGATATTTTAGTGTAACAAGGTTATTTGACTTTGTATTATTGATTTAACTCTTCATCATAGTGGTGGCCTGTGGAAAGAAACTGCCGCAGAAACGTCTTGCTCTGTCCAAACTACTGGAGGGGAGAAAGTGGAAGAGCTTGTGTCCAGGCTGGGATGGATCTGCAGCGATGTTTCCTGCTGGTTGCCTGAATCTGAAGTGCCGAATAGAGGGAGGGTTTACACAAATGATTTCTTTCAGTAGTCCCGGGTGTCAGTTGTAGTCTGTTCCTGTACTGATTGGTGGCTGATCCAAACCAGACAGTGAGGGATGTGCAGAGAATAAAGCAGGTGACTGCAGCGTGAAGCTGGATCAGCAGCTCCCAGGCCAGGTTGAACTTCCTGAGCTGGCGCAGGAGGTGCATTCTCTGTTGGGCCTTTTTCATGATGGTCTTCAGAGACTGTGGATCCCAGACACCTGAAGGTTTCCACAGCAGACAAAAGGAGGTTTGTGATCCAATGACAGGTGGGGGCTAGCACAGTGAGCTGGGTGGGTTCAGACTGGAGTGGTGTTGAATGCCGAGCTGGTCAATAACAGGATCATTGTGTATGTCCCTGGGGAGCTTAGGTGTTCCACGATGTTGTGACTTCATCATCCACTGACCATAGGAAAACTGCAAGGGGTTCAGCAGGGGGCCTGTTATGTCCTTCATGTTCCAACACCAGTATCTTGAAGGCCTGTAGCCTGTTGTAGACTTGTTGAGTGCAACCCTACTAGACAAGTATCAATTCATGAATAGTAATCTATCAATTTCTTATTTAAAACATGACATAAAATACCCTGGTTACTGTAAAATGAATCCTTCATCAGTCTTTCCAGCACCATAGACATTGATTAGAAGCACTGTGTATGTTCACTTTAAGTGCTGTTACACTGTTGACAGCATTATTCTGTTACTGGTAAACAGGATCTTGGAGTCCATTAAGCATGAAAGACAAGTGAGTATTTTCATCAGTGTTTAAACATGCAAAGCAAAGACCTGCCTGACATGCCTGGGCCTAACATGCCAGGGTTCATGTCACTGAGCTGGTTGCAGTTTGAAACAGATCGATCTGTAATGTACCTGCCATGGTGTAGTCAGCAGTGACCCTCATAGCAGGAGTGTAGGTCACAGCTGGGACAGTGGGCTCTTTGCCCTTCTGCTTCTTCCTGTAGATGATCAAAAGGAGGAGAAGAAAGAGCACCAGCAACACCAGGACAATGATTCCTGCAACGGTGCCGATCTGGTAGGTGTCCACCTGCATGGCTGCACTGGTCAGACTGTTGAGGCTGCTCACCACCACGACATTAGCTACAGACAGGAGGAGTTGGAAATATAGAGCAAGGGTTGAAGTGCATACATTCTGTTTGGTCTAAATATATTTAGTGCATTTTAAGTGTTGACAAAGTAGTTCTTTTTCAAAAGCAGATGATTGTCAATGACTATACATTGATTACAGTGACCAATTTCAAAAACAAATCCAAAAACTGAAAATGGACGGCAGGCTTTCCTTAACTTCTTTTCTCTTTACTCATCAAAACGTATTGATTTCCATTTATATTAAGGTGTGTCCTCACCCTGGTCACAGCGAGCTCCCTTCCAGCCTGGACTGCAGTAACATGTGCCAGTCATGTGATCACATGTGGAGTTATTTAGACAGTCACAGACCTGACGGCAGCCATAGCCATACGAACCAGGGGGACACTCTGGAAAAAAGACAAAAGTAATTCATTCCTAATGACAGAACAACAGCATTCAGATGGAAACAATCATAACGGTTAATCATACAAAATATGTATATATATATATATATATATATATATATATAGAGAGAGAGAGAGAGAGAGAGAGAGAGAATACAAACATAGTGTACAACCATTCACAAGAAAGAAGGTGAAGTGTCAGCTGAAGTGAAGGCATATCAAGTGTAAGCACGAAGTACAGAAGTGTGTATGAGTGTGCATCACTGAAGTAAACACATACCCATTTAAGCAGGAAGGGATGGAGAAGGACAGACAAAAGAAAGCCAGAAAGAGTAGACAGGATGTAAGACAGTGTAACATACTTTGTTCACAGTGGTGTCCCATGAAGCCTGTGCGACAGGTGCACTGTCCAGAGATGTGGTCACAGTCAGCTCCGTTCTTACAATGGCAGATCTGAGAACAGTCCTTCCCATAGAAACCTAATGGACAGCCTGCAACAGAGTTATCATACATCACATGACATACGTTCAAAATGAGTAATTGTTCTGTGTGTGTGTGTGTGTGTGTGTGTGTGTGTGTGTGTGTGTGTGTGTGTGTGACTGACGTTGTGTGCAATAGAGGCCGGCCCATCCTGGGGTGCATTTGCATTCTCCATCATAAGCACTGCAGTAGGCTCCATTGTGACAGTTACATGTGTGGATGCAGTTGGGTCCCCACTGACCAGGTGGACACGCTGCAACACATCAACAACCAAATGTTAGTGCTTGTAATCTTAGACAAGACATACTCATTTATGCTGAAATACGGTTTCTAAATATCTTCTATACAATTTAATGATGAAACAAGTACCTTACAGGACAGTAACATTGTAACACCCATCAGAACCACCATGTATCTTATTGATCATTTTGTGTACATACGCTGGGAGCAGTCACTGCCAATCCATCCTGGATAACACTGGCAGGAGCCATCGATGGGGTTGCAGGTGCCATTGTTAGTGCAGCTGCAGCTCCACCCACAGTTCTTTCCAAAGCGACCACTGGAACATACTGCACACAAGACACGTGTGTTATTCATTCATGTTACTCAAACACATTCTGGCTGGAAGCATTTTCACTTCTTGAGCATCACTGCCAACCCACATAGCATCCATTGAGTTAATGGATTGGTTTTTGCATTCTGGGATCTTGGTCACTAATTAGGTTCACTGTGGCATTCTAATGGCACATCAATTGCTTATTGAGCAATGTGTTACATCAAATAACCAGCTGTTCTGATCAGTTCAGGTTTGATCTTTTTTATGGAAGAAATCTCTTTTGGAGTGTGATAACTCACAAAGACTTTTCTGGGAACAGCACATCTAGTCTAGTCTAGTCATCTAATACCAGCAGGAAGCTGTCATCAGCATCAGCCTGAGGCCTGACTCTTTGTTAACACAGTAGAAACAATGCTCTGCACAGTGACTCACCTTCATTGCACAGTGCCCCCTTGAAGCCTGGCAGACAGTCACACTGTCCTGTGACGTGGTGGCACGGTCCATTACTGTGGACACACTGTGGACAGGTCTGGCTGCAGCGGTGACCAAAGTAACCTGGAGAGCAAACTTCAGCAACACAAAGAACCAACCACAGTGATGAGTATATCAATCCATCCATTTGATCTTTAAGGTTGCTATGGTAGCAGCTAACTATAAAAGTCTGAAGATTTCCAGAGGTGTTCAGGGTGAGATAAAAAATCTGACTACAGATCCACAATCTGAATGTGTACATGTAGCTCATCTGTTATCCTGTCCTGCCTCTCTGATATTTGTGATGCAGATCTCTGTCCTCCAAAGTGAAATNAAGTCTGAAGATTTCCAGAGGTGTTCAGGGTGAGATAAAAAATCTGATTACAGATCCACAATCTGAATGTGTACATGTGGTATCTGTACAGATAGCTCATCTGTTATCCTGTCCTGCCTCTCTGATATTTGTGATGCAGATCTCTGTCCTCCAAAGTGAAATCTGCGTCAGTAACCTGAGGTGGTGGCAAGTCCCTGATAAATTACAACGGTTTGTGAGTTGTGGAGTTCAGAGAAACTTTATTAACTCTCTGAAACACTGTCAATGACAAATTCTTCATTATTTGTCCCCTTTTGTAAATTCAGATTTTCGGTTTTGTACACCCCAGTGCGGGATGGGACGGGGGCATCAGTGACTCTGGTGAGGTAAGGTGCCAAAAGCAAATCAAAATACAATACAAATCAAAGTGAAATATCTGACTGATTGCTCATGGTTATGTTGTGTCACTTGTTCCCAGATCTGAGCTGTTATCTTGCAGAGCAGTGAGTAGGACTTACTCCTCTGACAGGTGGCACCTCTGTATCCTGGAGCACACTCACAGGTTCCTTCGTCTGGAGAGCAGGATGCTCCGTTCTTACAGCTACATGGGAGGGAGCAGTTTGGACCCCAGCGGCCCTCTGCACACACGCTGTCACAGTGGACACCTGCACACACACACACACACACACACACACACACACACACACACGCACACACACGCACACACACGCACACACACACACACACACACACGCGCGCACACACGCGCACACACACACACACACACACACACACACACACACACACACTTTAGATGTGTATGAGTTGTGGATGTCAATGTGCAGTCCTTCCTACAGCTGTTGACTGGAGAGCTCTTCAAACTGGTGAACTAACCCTCTCTGTCCCATAGGTTTTTATGATTAGCTTTGCTAATTATAGCGACTGCCCTATAGTCGCTCGTGCATGGGTGT
Source organism: Centropyge bicolor (assembly GCA_037975185.1). NCBI lineage: Eukaryota > Metazoa > Chordata > Actinopteri > Pomacanthidae > Centropyge > Centropyge bicolor. The sequence continues at coordinate 1,310,878 of JBBMOC010000071.1, forward strand.
GGGAGAATGTTTTTGACGCACTCTGAAACAAAACTGTACAATAGCCAGGTTTGGGTGGTGTTCCCATTTAATGAGCAAAATGGTTAGAAAACGGATATGATAAAAAATATACTGATGGTTGGATGAGACAAAAGGTTAGGTTAAGTGAGCCAGGCGAGCGATAAAAACCGCATGACCTTCCACCCCATGCTTCCTCCCTTACCTGCACCTGTGACGTGATTATATAGAGGACAGCTACACTGTCACCTGTGGAGACCCAACACAAACCCACAAAAACAAACAGGCTATCTCAGTCACTAAAAAGATACTAAACTCATGCGAAAAAACATTTCCAAGTGCATCTTATTTTCTCCTTTTCTTTCTGACATATCTTCAGATTTCTCATAGCTTTCTAATATGTAGTTGTAAATGTGTATTTCCCATCATGCCACTAAGTGTGTGAGGGGTTAGTGAGTCACCAGTCACTCACCAGTCCATCCAGCCAGGCAGTGGCAGTGACCAGTAGAGTGGTGACATCCATTAGCATGACTGCAGTCACAGCGTTCTTTACAGTGCAGACCATAGGTACCATCCTGAGAAGGACAAACAGTGAGCATGGACATGTACACACAGTAACTTCAGTCCCTGCCATGAAGCAGTCATTTAGTCCTCAGGGAGAAACTTATTCTTTTCATGCTTTTAAATCCAGTTTTATAGCTTCATGTGTTCTCCTGGGACAGTTTATATTATTAAAAGGACACAGTATGAGACTAATCATACCAGTACCAATGTCTAGTGAAAGCCTCATCCTAACAAAATGTGATGCAAAAAAATGTTGCTTGTATGGGACTTTAGGTGGCGCTGTAAGTATTGATAGAGAATAATATAACATCAACATTTCAGATACAAAATAAAATCTTCAATACTGTGGAAAATATATAAACTTTATATACTGCACATTCAAAGAAAGAACATGAATATTGTAAAACAAACAAACACGAAAAAGTTTCTTTGTGCTTTTTCCATATAACGTTCTGGGAGCAGCCCTATCCTCACCTGACAGGGGAGCTCACACCTCTCTCCTCTCCAGCCTGGAGCACAAGTACAGTGACCGTCCAACGCGTTACATGCTCCTCCATTGCCACACACACAGGTCAGGTTACAGCCCAGACCCCAGCTACCACTGGGACAGTTGATGGAGCAGTCCACCCCATGCCACCCTGATTAAACAAGGTCAAGAATATTCAAATACATTCTTACTTTTCCTTATGAGTAGCTAGTATCAGAACTATGTTTCAGTGTAAGGAAATACATGTAGAACTTGAAAATAATGCAGACATTTTCAGTCAGCAAAAGTCATTGGGGAAGACGTTATGATTGCTTTGTAAAAAGGACAGATAACTACCAAAAGTTGGTTGGTCAAAAAGGAATAGAGTCATTCCACTCAGCTTTGTGTGAGAGAGGTATTCAGGAAAAGAGAGAGCAAAGGTGACAGAGGAGAAAGGATATGTGCCTACACAGAATGGTGCTGTACCCTAGAGATGAAAAAAACAACTAATGCTATAATAGTAGGTCATTTCAGATTTTGGAAAAGGAACAATTTGAAATAAAATAAATGCTGGGATAAAATTTAAAAAATGACCTACAACAGACAAATATGATTGTCAACAGATGCAGGATGAAATATCTTTTCATAATATTATTTTTTAAATTATGGCTTTACAACTAAATGCCTCTCGTTGAGATTTGAGCTATTCATTTCATTCATTCATTTCTTTCTATTTGAGACCAGTGTGTTCTCCTGGCTCCTTTCTTCATTTCTCTACCTGCATGGCTCCTCCTCTCTCTCCTACTCCGCTCACCTGGTTTACAGGAGCAGGATCCATCCACAGGTGAACACTGAGCTCTGTTCTTACATTGGCAGCTGGAGGAGCAGTTCACTCCATGTGTTCCCGCTGGGCAGGGGACTGAACAGTCGGGGCCCTGAGAAGGTCAGTACAGTAGATAAATAGTTAGAAATGGCTGTCAGGATATCACACATCCTTTAAATGATGATGATAATGGTTTCACAAGGGTGTTCAAGCAGTGCTTTTCATGCATTCTTTTACTTTTCTTTTAATATGACTTGTTAGGTGACACTTTCTCCAGTCATCAGATGTAATCAGTAGATGTGTGACACAACTACATGGCCTCCATACACTGTCTCAAACAGCAGCAGAGATGAAAGGTGAGGTACTGTATGTTCGCTCATATTAACCAACTATCAAACCTCATTCCATTGGTGGCAATTGAAATGTAAAGAGTTTCCCACTGTATGCCGATGTTCCCATAACAAACACGGCTATGATAGCCATAGGCCAAGTGCTTGAATCAGATACAGTGCACATGGAAACGATGAGGACAACTAGACCTGAATTCAAAACATCATACTTGGAAATGTGCACATTGGCTGGTGTGAAGTTCAGGACATCTGAAACGTGAGAGTGTTCTGATAAGCCAAAGGTCTGATCAAGCTAATATTAGCATAAGAAGCCTCTTCTTAACTTAATATGATAGTGTCTTTTGGCTGTTCAAAAGGTTTGATGATGTTGTTTCAATCACATAACATGACGTGTTAATTAAAGGAATAGGTAAGGAAAGATGCTCATTATTATTATTATTATTATTATTATTATTATTATTATTATTATTATTATTATTATTACTATTATTATTATTATTATTATTATTATTATTATTATATTTTGGAAAAACAGCTCACCTGGCTCTGTTCTGCTCCACTAGATGTTACTAAAGAGCCATATTTTACTGATGAGGCACCTTCATAGGTGTGCTGAGTAAGCACTGCAGAGCTGACATTTTCACAAGATTATGGCTGTGTTCTGAAGGTATTGGTGAAAGTGTCTGCTCTGGCCAGATTTTGCTAGCTGTGATTCAGGTTCACACCCAACCACATACTGTATCACACATACGCCCACATACACATAAGCCTCATGAATTAACACATGTGACCTAACGCATTCACTTGCATTCTGACATGTTAGAAAAGGGTTTACCATGAAGCCTGGAGCACAGATACACTCTCCGGTCACACTCTGGCAGTCGGCACCATTCTGGCACTGGCACACCTGCTGGCAGGACTCGCCATACAATCCTGGGGTGCATGTCTCATTGCAGTAAAGGCCTGACCATCCAGGCTGACATGTACACTCCCCTGACATTGGGTGACAGCTGGTGGTCAGAGAGAAACATACCATAGTTACAGTTACTTATTTGTTTAGTTTTTGCTCGTACTGTAAATCTACTACTGCTTCTCAAATTGAACTCTACCGCAGGCAGGGTCTAAAGGGTGTAGTATCCATGAAATAAATGTGTTTGTACAATATGTTGACCAAGCACATTTAAAGACAAATTGTTTCTCCCTGTCCCAGGTGATGGGCCTGGTGCCACTGTGTGCTGGTTGGGCATGGTTTCCACTCAATTCTAATGCAGCACACATGCGGAACATGCCACCTTGTGCTGGTTCTCTGCAGCAAAACCAAAGTACCATACGCTTCAACAACAACAATACAGACTATTAAAAACACATTTTGACCCACTTGTAATCGCTAAAATGTAGGCTTAGAGTAGGTGCTGTGGTGTCTTGCCATCACTTTCAGATTGCAATGACTACAATGAGAGTGTGTCTGACCTGGCGCCTCATATGTTGCCTGCACTTCAATTAACTGGGTGCTCTCTGTTACAAGTGGCATTACAGTAAGACCAAGTGGAGCACGGCACACATTCAAAGTTGACAAAGTTCAAACTTTTGGACAATCTCAGCTTGAAGGGCATTTGTGTTATTTCACTCAGTTTTTGACAGAAAAGTGACAGAAGAAGTGTGTAGAATTAAAAAGGCAACTTAAGAGAGAAGTTCAAACCCTGCTTTACTTTCTCACCCTAATCACATGGCATATCACTGGGTGGTGTGGGGGTGCTTGTCAGGTTCTGGTTTGAAAGTCACTGCCCCCAGTTTCAACATCAGAAACATGTAGGGGCGTAGGGATATCAAACTCTGGGGACCCTGAAAACCTTGATGTTACTGAATAGCATTTCATGGTGGACACACCAACTGACTGCATCATCATGCATGGATTATGGAGGCAGACAAGCAGTCCCAGCAGCAGGGCCCCAAGGTGTCAGGTGCCGAAACACAGACTTCTCTGTGTGTAGCATTACTCTGACATTTGTTGTTTATTCATTTTTACTACCAGGCACTGCTGGAGAACAGAACAATTACCAGCCATGGTCAATAAAGAACTCACAGGTCCTTCATTTTATAATCCTTTCTTTTGGCATTTTGGACAAATAAAATAATTTGGTGTGGAGAGTAATATAAAAACCTCTGTCCACAGGGAGAGATGCCACATTTGAAACCAGGGGACAAATGTATAAATGATGTGGACACATTAAAAAAAAAATCCATATTTCTGTCTTTGTACATCCACATAGTTTTAGCCAGAAATCTCCACAAAGTTTTATGCATCTGGCCCCAGGACCAAGAACCAAAGCTACATGTTTATCTGTAGTGACACAGGTGGAATTGGCATTTACTTGTTAGTGACTGCGTTTGACTGACACAGCACTCCTATTGAGAAGGAGCAGAACAACTGTTCTCTGCAACAACACATGCAGCCACCAGCTGTGCCAGTTTAACTGATCACTGACTGCTGGCCCAGTGCAGCCAGCCGTCTACAGGATCGCTCTGACAAGCATGCAGACAACACATGAAAACCTCTTACCTGCGTGTGTTCTGGGCAAAGCAAGGACACTGCCTATCACACCTGAGGCCATAGTGACCTTCAGGACACAGTCGGACATCACATGTCTCCCCGGTGTATCCTGGCTCACACAGACACATTCCGTTGGTGTGGTAGCATTTGCTGTTGTTCTTACAGCGACACGTCTTTGCACAGTCAGCACCATAAGTACCAACAGGACACTCGTGCTGGCACCTGTTCACAGCGAGAGACAGTGGTATCCATTGTTTATCCAATATCCAATTTTATGAAACAGTGGAGGTGATCACTCAGTAAAGGTTTTCTCAATACAATTAAATACCTATCTATTTTGTTACTGCTATCATGTGTCGCACTCAGGACTCTACTCACTCTTTTTTAATAAGTCTACTGGTTTTGTCATCATTACACTGTATTATTTCATATTGCAATATTTACATTTGCTGCTGTATTGAAATGGCACCTTATCCACTAAGTCACTTTAGATTTCCACTTTGTACTAGTTGTATATACCTTTTGTATATAACTTTTTTATATTTATATACTTTGTACTTTTATCTATCTGTATGCTTGTGCTGCTGCAACGCCCGAATTTCCCCTATGGGGGATCAATAAGGAATTATCTTATGTTATCGGAGTTGTTTCTCTGTACTATTCTATTCATATATAATACATATGCATTTGGGGTACTGCGACCTGAATTTAGTTTTATATAATCATGTTGACAAACAGCATCAATGATTTTTCAAGATGGAAATAAATTGTCACTCAGTTTGGCAATCTGTGCACACAAATGAATTAACACTGCACATCACTTAATAAACTGTTCAAAAAGTGCTAAATCAGACTGCTGGCATTCACATAAAAATGCAAGAATTCTGCTAAAAAAAAGTTTTGAAGAAATGTAATTCAGCATTTAATTGCCATACAAACTAAATGGAAGCACATACTGATAACTTACCAGAAGATTTCTATATGAGTAAATATGAAAATATACCATAACATACCACCAAAAAGCGTGAGTGATATTAACTGACATTTCTCTTTGATTATTAATTTGATGAATTAACATTAAGTTTTATATTAGCAACCATACTTAGTTATCATCAGTCTTTATTTTTCTACGACTACTATGAGCAATTGTAGCAATCACACACAGTTTTTTTTTCTAAAAGAGAAGGCTGGATTTTCAAAAGCCTCCCAGATAGAAGAGATGCTTACTGGGGGGGCTGTGGACAAAGCTGGATTTTCAAAATGAAAGACCCCAGCTGTCAACAGGAGCATACCCGAGGGTCACAGACAAAGCTAAAATGTTGAAATAATTAATAATTTAAGATTTCTGCATTTTCAGCAAAGCCTTGCAATTTGTTCTTCTTCCATATGTTTTTCAGTCAACTACTATTTCTTCATACTTTAAGCAACAGGAACCATTCAAATGTCAAACTTGCTCTTCAAGGACATTTATGATTCTAGTAATCTTTTTTCTAACTGTTATGTTAGTTATGTTATGTTTATTTGTCTTTAAGTAAGCTTTATCCCTAACTATTTAATAGAAGTCATCTCTGAAAAATACAGTTCAGCTTTGGGTTGAGTAATTCATTTCAAAACAATACACTGCTTTGCTCAGCAATGCTTTGCAACTCACAACTCTTTAGCTCCTCTTTAGATTCAGACACCTTCATTCAAAAACTCTCTACTGATACTCTATCTGCTTTTAAATGAAGTGTACATGTATAAATGAAAAAAAAAAGTATGTTTAGATTGATTAGATTAGATTATAGATCCATATTGGAACTCTTGTCTTTCAAATGAACACGTCCTGAGTGCTCATCCAAATACATTTTTTCCTTACAGTTTGTATATCTGTACTCAGCATTTAGCAAAAACAAAAACGAGGCACTGCAACAAGACCACATGGTTGAGGTTAGGCAAAGCTTGTGACTATAGGTCATTGGTGATTTTGACACATGCAGTCTCACTGCTATACAGGGAGTGGAAACCAGATTGACATTTATTTAACACTACAGAAGACACATGCAGTGCTACACCCATTCCTGCTGACAGCACTGTTAAATTCATTAAAGCCTGTTCAATATATCATCCACACTCTTCCAAAGCACTGCCAATAAGCAGGACCCTTTATACCCCAGTCGTTGGTGTTCCTTCTTCCAAATAATGCCAGATAATGCCTCTCTTTGCTGTTAATGAATTCCAGTGGGTTCGGGTGTGGCATTGCTGGCCCATTTCCAAGCAGGGTTATACTCTGACGTTTGGCTTTCCTCAAACCCTTATTTACTCATAAAAGTGCGCTTGGAAGGGCTATTCCTGTCTGGTCACTGGTCTGCTTAAGTATATGGTGTGTGCTGTCTGTTATTGGTAATTACATGGGCTGGAAGCCCTGCGTGGCACTCTGCTGAGATTTGTGAAAACACACTGACTGAGATTCTTGATCTGCTCTCTGGAGGATGTGGCAGAGTTTAGCAGACACAGGAGACTTGATTTGGAAATAGTTTGTTTCAGGTTTCAGCATGTCAAAATCAGATTCAGTGAGAACAAGGTCTTCTATAATTTTAGGTTTTTATCTCCCTGAGCTATGGATACAATTTAATATGTGTGACTTTCAATTTTTGTGGAAATCAATTGTCACCATAATCACCAGTCAATACCTTAGCTTAGCATTGGTTCTGAACCAGCAGCAACTTCCGTGGCTGAATAACAAAGCCAACATGGAAGTGCCAAAAACTCAGTCCATCCCCATAGGCACCACATTATAATGCCCAATGTTGTAGCAGAAAAAAAATATTTGCAGCCTGGTATAAAAATCAATATAGCTGAATTCCCTGTTCATGACAACTGTACAGGGGTGAATTTTATATGACTAACTCGTTTAAATTTCATATGGACTTAAACTTATGCATAATTAAGGGTGCCGCCAAGTTACAGCTAGCCACTAGCTGTTTGCTGGGCACACCTCAAATTCAAGTGACTGAACTTAATAACCATGACTAGCAAATACTCCTGTTAACATCATTAGATCATTAGCCAATGCATAAGTGTCAAAAACTGCAGTTCCTCGAATGGCCACTTGAGGCTGGCTCCAAAAACGATTCAATTCTCTTAGATGCCCATGTTAAAATACACAACTTAACAGCAGAAATAAACATGTTTACAGCCTGGTAGAAATATATAGCTCAATAGCATATTTCCCCTTTCATGACAATTGTACAATGAATAGATTGTTTTTGTAACTCACTTTAAAACATATCAAGGCTTAAAATTAGGCACAATTAAGGCCATGTTCACTTTGAGTGACAGCAGGCTGCTGTCTGTCTGCTCCAAAGGCAAAGCTCATTCAAGTCACTGAACTTAAGCTCTCTGCTTGCCTTTTGGATAATTTTTGCCATTAACTGTACTAACAGACTGTTGAGCAAGATGCCCAGTAGTGTAGTATTGTGGTGTGGGACATCTATGCTGTGTTCTTGGTGTGTCACCCTTTGATTAGACATTTAACTAAGTACTTTTACTTGGAATAGTCCAGTGTCATGCAGCTTGTAGAGGTTGTGCTTCTTGTGTGTGCTGTCCCTTTTAAGGCTTATATGTAAGACAATGAGTTAAAAACCAAACTGTGCCCAGTCAAGTGGGCCATGGCAGAGCATTCAGGTGGCTCATTCTGCACAGTAAGTAAAAGCTGAGCCATCCGTTTAATCAAAATGTGCATGATTTGGCATCTGAGCCTTAAGCTTAATGTTTTGGAGTTGTTAAGTAAAGTCAGATTAATTATCTACCATTGGTACATTAATTTAATAATCAGAAAAGAAAGAACCCTTAGTGTTAGAAAGAAAGAAATCAACTCACTTTTTACTCCCGCATTTGGGAGTGAGTGATGAAAGACTGCTATTTATTAGTAGTAAGAGACTATTAAGGGCATTAATGTTATTACACCAGAACTTGTATCAGCACCAGTGGTTTATATGGCGCAGTTAAGATAGCGGACTTACCTAATTTCAGCTGACACGGCCTAAAATACTGATCTTCATGGTCAAATGTGAAATTGTGCACGCTCAGAGGATGATCCATCTGGACGTCCCATTACAGCTTACTTTCTGGGGATGATCCACTTTTTGCTTGGTCTGACTGCTGAAGTCTGCCACCTAGCTGTAGCTAGCTTAGATTTTGTGATAATCTCATATAAAAAAAATATAATAATATATAGCAAATTTCCCCACAGAGGGACGAATAAAGGTTTATCTTATCTTATCTTATCCTATATAAAATCATAAGCATAAGGTTCAGGGGTGCAACTTCTACATGCCTGACATGGAAAAAACAATAGAGTTTTACATTTTTTCACATTGGTTAGTGTTTGTTATTGGACAGGACAATGCATTTGTGAGTACCACACAAATCACATGGTATGTGATAGTAGCACACCATAATTCTGAAGACTGATTCTGTTGCAGCCGAAGCATCTTTTTGACTCAGTGACCTGAAACCAAGTTCAATACCATAAACTGCTGTAAACTGCATTGAATATAGTAAAAGTTGCGCTTGCCGTTCTCCTGTGTATCCAGGGCTGCAGAGACAATGTCCAGTAGATGACACACAGAAGCCATTGTTGTGACACTGACATTCCTGGGAACAGTTTTGTCCAAATCTCCCCTCTGGACATGGCTGGCCACACACCGTACCCTGCACACAGCAATGACAACGGGAAGATACAAACATTATCCAAAGCACTGATCATGTGCACAGATTCTACACCTTAAATCTTTGTATACACGCCTTCATGTTTTCTTAAGCCTGCAAAGATACTGTATGTAATAGGTAAGAAATAGGAGAACTCCTTTTCCTAATCATGGATACAAAGACTTGATTTAGTTAAAGTCGCATTTTAGTCTTGATGTGTTTAGTTATTTAAATTAAGAATGTATCATATTAACTCATATTAACTAACTCTAAAATGTTAAACACAGTATTTATTAACAATTGTGTTTTCATTCAGGTGATTTGGCTGCAGACTCTTAAAGAAGTATGAATGACTGAGGAGTTCAGAAAGGTGTGTGTGTCTGTGTGTGTGTGTGTGTGGGGGGGGGGGGGGGGGGTACCATCCATCCTGCAGGACAGGAGCACTTTCCAGTGACATGGTGACACACTCCTCCATTCTGACATGGACATCTCTCCTCACACTGCTGCCCATGTTTACCAGGAGGACACAGGTCTTCACAGCTACAAAGAAAAAAGAAAACATTACTTCACAATTATTATTAACAACAGTGTTCTGCTAGTTCAACCTGGAAAATTTAGATTAGAAACAGGAGGCAGATTCTCATACAGTCTCTCCTTTAACTTACAAAGCTCCAGTGTATCCTGGTAAGCACTTGCATTCTCCAGTCACATGGTGACAGGTGGCACCATTCTGGCATTGGCATTTCTGCTGGCATCCATTACCGTAGGTGCCCACTTCACACTGAGCCTCACAGCGCCAGCCTCTGTATCCAGGACTGCAGATACAGGCTCCAGTGATCGGGTTACACAGTGCTCCATTCTGACACTGACATCTGTTACTGCAGTAGGCACCCCAGTGGTTACTGTCACAAGCTGAGGGGAAGATGAAGGAACAGAATCAAGATGTAGTTCTTGCCATGTATCACTGCACAGGTCACAGGTTCACTTTAGCCATTTTTGATTGGTTACCTAGCGTAAAGCTATTCTCCTTCTTTGTTAGGTAGAGGTAGATGTTGTTAGAGTATTCAGCCTCCCAATAACCTCTTTTTTTTATCAAAGGTCTCATGTTCAGCTTGCATTGTGGGGCCTTTTACTCCAAATCTGTGAAATCTGTGATCAAAGCAGTGAATACTGCTTCAAGTCTGGGCTATATTTTATAGGGGCTATAGGCTTTTCTAGGTTATAGGTGCCATATTTGACTTATTGATAACCAATCACATAAAAAAACAAAACAGAAAATGACCAAGTACATGCTGTAATGCAATCATGTTCAATGTGGAAAGGCCAACAGCTTTAAGAAAAACATTTTGAGAAAGTGGTTGATCCTTTTATTTTCCTTTCACTTGGACTACTGCAACTCTTGACTCTGGCCTAAGTCATAGGTCAGTTGCTTGCCCTCAGCTCATCTAACATGCTGCTGCTGCTGCTGCTGGCACACATCTGAATGAGCACATCCTTTTCTTGCCACTTTGGGATGGCTCTCCGTGGCTTAAGACTTTGTTGATAATTTTCAAGGCCACGCTCTTTGTTGCATTGCTTATATATTCTAACCCTAACCCTTTGAGCAACAGTAGATTTGACAGTCAGCTGTGTTCCACCACATTGTCAATCACACTCTGTGATCAAACCCTGCTCCTCATTACTGACATGAAGACCATCTGATGCTCAAGCAGCCTGAGACTCAATTACTGTGTGGTCAGGCAGGCTATAACCTGAAACCACCTCATCAACCTTTAGCTGTTGGATTTCATCCTTAATCAGGCCACACCTCATACACATGAGTGATCTCTGTCATATATCTGGCCATCTGGTGAAGAGCTGAGAATGTGTTGGACCACATGTTTATTCAAGATGTTTCTCATCTTGTAGAGAACATGTAAGGAGGGAACCACCCTTCTGGGCCTAGCAATGACTGGGGGCAAAATAGAAAGGAGACACAAAAGTTTACAGTCACAGTCAGACCTTTCATTATTGGACTTGACATCATGGAGGTCTATATTAAGTTCAGGGGAGAGTGAGAGTTTTCACAAGGAAAAAAACTACAGTTGAAGGTTTAGAGAAAGACCCTAAAACTTACACTGTGTATTACTGTAATATTGTAGTCATCTAAATGTTTAGCAGGTCATTAGCCAATAAGAATCTTTCCAGTTTATTAAAAAGTGGGTTGTATTGTCATAGTTTTGGCCAACATTTGAAAATGATCAGAAGATGTGTATGGCAGATATGAATCAAAGGGCACCAATGTCTTTTGAAAGAGAAAATTAAAGGACACATTGTGTCATAAGTAACAACAGTACAAGAATATTGAAGCCTTTACAAGTTCAGGGTGTGTTAATACTTTCTACTCTAGTTAAACTGTTGACACTTTTATTCAAGTTAAATTGTTGATATCCCACCCCCCATCTCTTGTTTATATTGTTTACCTACTTTTTATCTTGCAGCTGCTTGTAAATTTACCTCTTGTGGCACTAATAGAGGAAGATCTTATCTTATCTCAAATAATAAAAACCTCCCATCTGTTCTGTGGTTTTGATTCTCCAGGCTGTGACTGACCTGACTCAGCTGATTGTGGTTTTACTGCTCATTGCTCATTACTGCTCATTTACTGCTAGTTAGAATATACACATGGCAGCTGCAGTGACTCAAAGTCATCACAGTGATGGTGTCCCTGTGCTTTACAGTCAGACATGACTTTCTTTTTGGAAGTGTGTACTAGGTGTATTGCAGAATAGATGCACTTTCACTTCAATGACTTACAGCAGCTGCAGGGAGGGACGCAAGATAGAAAAAGTCAAACCAAGTTAACCTGCCCCCATTGCAATAATAAATCAAGTCTTTGAACCAAATCTTAGACTGCCACTAACATTACAGACACATATAAGAGAAAAACTCATTTAACTAAAATTCATTGATTTCAGTTATGCACACAACTATTGCCAGATTTACCCTCAAGAGGGGCCCTGGGGCAAAAAATGAGCTGTGGACCCTTCAAGCAAAAAAATTAATAAAAAGTGTTAATTTGATCTTGCGATTAGCAACTGTTCAAATGACCACAAAGCAATTAACAGCAGGACTAGGTAGAAGCACAACACTGACATACTATCATACCATGACATACCTCATTGTTACAGCAAACATGTTAGCAACCAGTTGCCTAGTTGACCTGATACCTCTGAATATTCACTCTCCTTTTGGTTCTTCTTTTGTCTTCACAACTCTTGAGAAGCATATCTGGCTTTTTATTTGCTGAATGCTATAGCGAGCAGCTGCTTGTTATCAGTCAGCTGTTCACTGTTCACTCAATGGCATCAAAAGCAGTATACAGTGGGTTCATCAGAACATTTTGACTGAAAGCAGCTGTCTTCTTATGTCAACCAAACCAATGAGCTAAATGAGGTTAGTCTCTGAGGTTCTCTCGTCTCATCACTACATACATATACATATATTACAAGTAATACAAAGTATTTAATCCATTGTTAATATAAAAATATTGATTGGTGCAGTTTTAAGTTTTGTCTTGGATTTAAGTAGTCATTTTTTAGGCATCATTCTTATCTTTAGAAATAGTTGTTTGACACACTCAAAAGAAATGAACTCAATGGTTTCTTACTAGCTTATAATAGTTTTCTAGCCCAGGTGGGTGATATCTACTCTCAACAAGATCAGGTTGAAAGCTTAGAAAAGAGAAAAGAGATTTTTTTTGTGTCAAACTTTTTTTTTTTTTGTGGTCACTTACATTATTGTCACACAAACAGTGTCATTGCCTTTGAGCTCAGCTCCTCTCTCCTACTACATAAACACAACCTGGTGTTTGTGTGCCCAGCATACAGAGTTATACACACATCTCCAACCATTCCACCATTCTGAAGTTGTTGTGTTAAACAGGCTCCTTTCATTCCTCCTGCATTCGACTGCTTCACTCTGACCTAATGAAAAGTGCATTTTTCCTTTTCCTCAGGCAGTCTGGCCCTGTGTGATAAACAGTGGCGAGGGCTGAGGGGGGAGGGGGGGGACAAAGAGGACAAGGGGATTAGAGATACTAAGATGCACATGTAAACCTCCCCTGCATTCAAATCTGCCATCATGGTACCTTTGTGAAATCTGACCTAGATTGAGGAAAGGCTTAACTCCACTGTCCACTTTCATTGGTCTATTCAAAATGGCCATGAACAAAAAAGACTGCACTGTGCCAGGGTTTGGTCACAAGGCTCTAGACGTTGCAGTCTCAGACAGGATCTCATGGATTCTCATTCTACTACATTTTCATCATAGACAGAGTTCCTCTGGAATTTCTGTGTCATTATCTACTGCGGGGAACAAATCTAGATAGAAAGGGAAACTTCTGCTTACATGTATCTTCATTTTAATACAACACACAACAAGTCATGACAATGTGAAAAAAAAAAAAAAAAAGCTTCTTCACACCTCACACCAAGAGAGATTTCAGGGGGACAAGAGTCAGTCAAGTATGGAAAAGGTCTTGAGCCAGTAACTTGAGCCACCAGTTGTTGAGAGTTGGCTGAGCTCTGACTGTCCACACTTGGGAGGGATGGGGACTGGGATGTTTTTCCATCTATTTGGTGATTACCCAGTCTACCAGGCATGGTGCACTCATGGGAACAGAAAACGCCTCTCACACTAAGGACTTCCAATGAGGACAAATATGTGTAGCATTTCTCCATGTTTCCTTGCTGATCAGGAATGTGTGTCCGACTCCAGAGTATTATTGTCATATTACAATAACACTTTCAAATAAGCAGTGGGATACATAGGGATACCATGTTTTTCAACGTGTAAAACAAATCACCTACAAGTACGTCTTAAAATTGCACTCTCCAATTGTGTTATAGTTCCCAATAGTGCTCAAATGTATGTCTACAGTGGAACACCAGTTTCACACGTCAGCTGTTAAAGTTTGAAATAACCCTGATGATGTCACTGGGATGTTCGGGTTATCTCAGCTTGGGTTTTGAGACTACAGGTTTGTAACAGTCAGTAAAAACTTTAGGTGTGGAGTTTGAAAGGCATGGGTGTGTTCCAGGGAGTAATGAGACACAGTTGAGTTGTTTAATGGGAAATGTAGGATCCAGTGTGTTTGAAACTAATATAATTATAAGTTATAGATATAACAGCTATGAACAAGAACAAATAAATATTATATATATTATAAATATTATATAATAAATGTCTATATACAAGTAGAGCAATTCTGTACAAACAGTACAAACAAGCAAAAAGGAAAAAAATACTGAATGGACATAGATAGTGGATGGTTATCTGCAGTATATGCATGTTTATAAACAGCATATACATTGTTCAGGATTTATATTGACAGTGACTGTGCATATGTATCTTAAAAAAGTGCATTTTAAACTGCAAAAATATAAACGGTTATAGAGGTGGATGTTTTGGTGTTGGACAGCGCACACTGTGACACTGTATGACAGATTTACGTGTTAAGAAAGAAGAAACTGTTCGTGTGTCTGATTGTTTTGGCATAACTGCTCTGTGGTGCCTACCAGAGGGGACAAGTTGGAAGAGGCTACTTATGTCTAAAGTGTGAGGAATCTGCAGTGACATATTCTGACCATTTTCTGACTCTGGAGAAGTCCTGAATGGAGCATGAGATGGCACCAGTGATCTTCTCTACAGTCCTGACTGTTTGTTGTAGTCTTTTCCTGTCCTGTTGGCTGATTCAAACTAGACAGTGATAGGTTAATAGACAATATACTGGATTATTGCAGAGCAGAACTGAATAATCCTGAGGCAAGTTCAACCTTGTGAGTTGAAGCAAGAATTACAACCTCTCTGAAGCAGAGGACTTCTGCGATCACTGAGCTGAATGCCAAGCTGTCCACAAACAGGACCCTTGCAAATGACCTAGGGGGTTGTGATGGAGGCCTCTCCACACTGACACATTGATGCAAGTTTATTAGTTGAAAATCAGTTTTTCAACATTCCAATGTAGCTCTTTGCTACTCTGATCCCCTTTGTCAGTTACCTGGTCAGCCAGGAGTTCACAAACAGCCCTGAGATCTGATGGAAACACCAACCAGAATAATCAAGAAAAACTCCTGTGGTGAATACACAGTTTACAGTCTATGGAAACAGTCTCTAATTGAGTACTACTTGATTTCCTTGACTTTGATATCTGTACACGAACCTTTGTTTATGTAGAGGCAGATTCCCCTTGTTTTCCCTCATAGCTCTGCAGTTCATCCATCTTGTCAGCTCTTCTCCAGCTCAGCACATCTCCTAACATTTTACTGCCTTTTTGTCACTTTATTTTCAATATCAGACCATTTTGATGAGTACCTAAAACTCAAAGGAATCAAGCACAGTATATTGAAGAACAATTGTGCACCAGCTTATGAAATAATGACAAAGTTAACTACTGTAGGTTAAAACACAGAAAAGAGGACATTACAGACTCTGTAAGATATTCAGTAAAGAATATTGCTGTTGCTATATTCTCACAGCTGTACTTTAGGTCTAATGAGCATCTTGTGTTGTTATCATGTGTACTGAATCACAAGCTCCAGTGCCCCGGGTCATTTCCTGCCACACTACTTTCTCTTCCTATTATCCCTGGTTCCCTTGAACACAGCCTTCCTCAATTTCCTGTTCTTGTCCCACCAAATTGATCCTCAGACATTTTGTTGGGGCCCGCTGACCTATAAAACACAGTCAATTCAGCAGAGTCTTTGGTGGCTCTTGAGGAAATTAAAGACATGTTACTGAAGGGAACAGTGAAAGACCAGTGTTTGAATGGCATAACTAGCTGACCCAATATAACATCACATGAACAACACAAGTCAATGGGAGAATGAGCACATTCTCAGCTACTCTATCACATACACATACAGAGCATAACACGGGTGGTCTGTGTGGATTTCAACCTGGTACTGATCTGGGGACTGACTGGGATGACTTATTGTCAAAGAGAGACACACCAGTGGTTACTGGGGAGGAGTTTAAGATTAAGAAGCCCAGTAAACATGTACTGGTTGAAAGAAAGGATGGGATGCTCGGTACATCTGTCTTGAAATACTAAGCTGAAGTTAGATTCAGTATTTGGGCCCAATGGGAGGAAAGATTGAAAACGCTCAACATATTCATTGAAAGGTCAGACTGTGATATTCTAGGGTTCTTTTCTATCAAATAATCCCATGTGCAGAGCCAAACCAACAAAGACAGTATCATAATGACAAGTATGGTGTGTGTATCCAAACGCCTGATATATCTTATTCCTCTGTGCCATACATCTCTATGGTGCCTTGCATGGCAGGGCCTGTCCAGGAATACTGTTATATGAATTCAGTCCATTTATCATTTTTGTTTTGAAAGACTTATATCATCAGCTATTTTTCAACATGTAAGTTTCTGTTTTTGTCATTACATTATTTGATAAATAGAACAGAAAATTTGAAAGAAAAAAACTATACCTCTAAAGACTGTATGGTCCCTGAATCACATCTCTTATTTCCATGACTAAGCATCACATTTCCAAGTTATTCATACATTTATTAAGTCCCTATTGACAAGAAAAACTTCTTTTTTATAAATGTGTGCAGAGTGTGTGAGAGCAGACAGATGGGTCGGGCCGAGTGGGGCCCAGGGGAGCCCCGGGGCCCAGACACAACAATAAGCTCCTTTATTACAGGCTAACACTGAAGACAGGGGCACACCCTGTGGGCTCCACATGCACAGCAGCATATAGGCTTGCATGGAGACGCATTCACAGGCTCATAAACAGGAAACAAAAATAACTTCCCATAGACACTGAGAGGACACTGTGTGAAAGCTTGGTGTAGACAAAATTGCTCATATTTCAACCAATGGTTATTAAATGCCAAAACACAAACAACTGTCTTGAACTGAATGTGCTGATGAGTTCACACTGTGGCACATGTACAGTGCTAGCATTAGCCTCAAGACATATGCTGAGGCCTGGGCCTTTACGAGGACACATGAGACAAGAGAGGAGATTGAACCGTCAGAGATTTGTGTAAAAAAAAGGTGACCCAGAACCTTACATTCAATCTCTTAGGGTTCTTTTAAATCCTGTTTCCGCTGGCTCAGTGTGACACACTAGAGCCACAGTGAGGCATGCACTGATGAATGTCTACGACGCCCTCACCACAGGACTGTGATATTATTGTGACAGTATCTGCCCTCAAACCCAGCCATGCCAATGTCATATTAAACTTACTGACTGCCATTATAAAAAAGAGATAACTCAACATTACAGACATGAGAGTTTGGTTTCTGTTCATGTTCATTCATTGCTATTATACTACCATCAACCTTGTCTCAATTTTGCCCTAATTTTTGACCTAACCTAATTTGCCACATTCACAACCTTGGTCAATTTCATTCAAGTTCTGCATCACCAATATATATAAAATGTATGTGATGTTTAAAAAAAGAACAAAAGAAAGAAAGAAAAAAGAGAGATTTGTGTCAAGACATTTTGAACACATCAATGAGGCTCCACAAAATACAGACAAGGCTCACATTTTAGTGTTAAGTCTGACCTTTTTATCAGCCTAAACCATGAAGTGTGGCAGCAACACTTAAGTCTGACTAAAGTCATAAGAAAAATGTTGATTCAAATTCAATTCCAGTGCTGGAATATGTGCTTGATGTCATCTCAACTGAGGCAATGGCTAATAGCAGTTCTCCACAGATTTAGTGTCGAACTTCCACAAAGTTGGGGGAGGTGCACAAAGATTTATAAACAATGATCAACATCAGAGCAGAGACCAAGATATGGTGACTTTTAGTCCTTTGTATTAATCAAGGTCCAAAAGCACTGGATCTTCATTTTCCATGATTCAACAGATAGTGTCTCTTTGTCAAACCCTCTATACCTGGTAAATGCCCACATTTTTCAAACTCCATGTCCCAGTTTGTAACACAGGCTAGTGTTAGACATTTGAAGTGAAGTGAAGTGAAGAATTTGAAGAGATAAATATGATGACATCACTATGACAACATCAGACTCGATAAAGCTCCTCCAGAGTCACAGAAATTAAACTACTGTTTTAAGAGGCCAAATAGTCCTACGATCAGGGGAAACTTTGACCAGACAGTACTGGTTTTACTTTGGGAAATGGGCAATTGAACGACATGGGAAACGTCTGTTGTGATCTCATGCATTCTAGTGGGTATAAAGAAAAAGTCAAATTAATCATCACATGCTTCTTCACTAGGTAAGACATCCTTTCTCTCTATGGCTACTTGCTCACAGAGTTGTATGTAAGTGGCTGCTGGATTTTTAAAAAAAAATTTTTTTTGTATTTAACTCTCTGTAAATTGTACCTGGAAAATGTTATTATACTACAGCTTTATTTTGTGATCAGTTCTGAGAACGCCCATGAGCCTCAGCTGTGACTGTTCTTAACAAGAAATATCTCTCAACAAGACAATTCCAATGCCACATGTGATACATTATTGATTTCTATTATATTTGTGCCTGGTACCCACTGTATGTTTAAAGCTTGAGAAAGATAGTGGTTATGGTTACAAAAAAGCAAAAATTAATTGTAGTCTAGAATACATGAATTCCGGTTACACACCCATCCACCATCCTAACCTCTCACACTTACATTCCCACTCACTGCATAAAGGCTGTGCACACCGCTTCACTGCAAACTAGTTGGTACTGAAAGTTGGCAATGAACTCAAATTGTCCAATATGGACTTTCTAGGGACACTATGCTGCAAAAAGTCATTCAGACGTGTGAATCAGAGTTGTATCTAATATAGAATGCTTTGTTGCTGCAAATAGGGGCAAAACATGGTACTTGCTGGAAATTGGACTTCCTCACAAATAGACCGACAGTTCAGATTGGCAGTCACACTTCCTCCACTCAAGAATCCCCAAGTCAGTGTACTCAGGCCCCTCCTGTTTGTGCTGTACACCTATGACTGCAGCCCCCGACATGGAGAGAATTCTGTTGTCATGATCATTGGCATCATAGGTGGAAGAAGAATTCAGATCCTTTACTTATCGGAGCAGTTTTGGTGATATGGATGGATATTCCCTTTCTCTCTGAAAGTGAGATATTAGGATGGATACCAATGTATGTGTGACGAATAGAGCTGGAGTCGGGACATGATTAGACTTTTGGCATAAAGACTGGAAGTATGGGGAAACAGCTGGCCTGACAGTCCAAAGTCCAAAAATACAACTCTAAAGCTCACTGAATTACTTGTTTATTTTGTACACAATGAGACATGAAATTGATATGAGTCTTCTTTCATTTTCTGATGTATGTTTCATTTAGATAGAGCTAACTTTAACTACTTTACACTGTATAATCCATTATAAGCTATAAGCTAATATAGGTATAAGTTCATTATAAGCTCATTTAGTATACAAAAGGTCAATGAGCAATTGCATGCAGTCAAAGTAAACAATTTAAGTAGTAAGTAAAGTGAAAGTATCTAAAATGTGTGCTTACATACAGTACATGAGGAAATATATGCATGTGTGAGCCAAAAACAAAGCAAAAAAGGCCTGTAGCTACGAGAGCAAACTGTATTTTCATGTAGCACATCTGACTGTTGGCATGACACAGTCCAGCAGTCAGTAACACGATACCACAGTCTGTTTGTCCTCTGGTGAGTTCAGAGTGCTTTCACCGAAAATCAGAGGCAGAGAAAACCAGTGAAAAACAGAGTCTCACACACAGAGAAATGACTGCTCACAGACAGCAACAGCTGGAGGACTTACCACTGGAGCAGTTGGATCCCCCCCAGCCCGGCTCACACTGGCAGGTGTTGGGGGCTATACAACGGCCATGAACACAGCTCTCTGCACAATGAGCTAGACATGGAGGAGACAGGAAGACGGGGATCAGTACAGACAAAGACTTTTAAAAAAGACATCTGCTTTAGAATTACTCATGTAGAGGTAATATATATATACATATACATATATATATATAAAAGGTTCAATTCATACTCTCTTTAACAGAGCTGTAGAATAACGACATGGCACCTGGTATTATGTCATAAAATTAGAACATGCTACTCTAGTTGTGACATTTGGCTTAATAGAGACTTTCATGTCCGTGACTTCTGTGCTCGGTGTGTTTTGGCTTTATCTCTCTGTCTGTCCCTTGCCCTCTGTCTCTTTCTTTCCATGCACCTGCCAGCCACCATCTCGACATCTCTGTCTGCTTTAAATAAGACTTGTGTTTTCACCTTACCCGTTTGCCTGTATCTGCATTTGGGTTCAGCCTTATTCATGACACTTACCTGGTTTGAGAAGACTGACTGCCTACTGAAAAAAAGCTGTTTATTCTTCAGCCCCTTAAGAATGTCGAATATGTTCACAAAAACTTTGGTTGATTGTAAAAAGAAAGTGTCCTTACTGGAGATTAGTATGGTTCAGTAAGCTGCAAACAACTCAACAAACTGTTAACCAAGTGCATCAAAATAGTAGGGAGCAATCAACCAGACTTGATGCAACAAGATCAGGAAACATAAGAGAAAACAGTCACCAGGCCATAATTTGTTTTCAATGCTTCATTGCAACATCGAATTTATCCAGATTTTCAAAAGTGTGTAATAACAGTATGTTATGTGTTTTTTATTCTAATGTGTAGCAGGCAAACTGATGCTATCTAAAAAAATATATACTAAATTGACCCTTAATGCAATTTGAATCCCTTTCCAGTCAGAGTCGTTCCATCTGGAAATGCCATGTAGCCTGGAGTGTCTGGCAGTTCCTCCTTCCTGCAGTGTTCTGCCGAGGAGCTCAGTGAGCAGCATGTGATAGCTGCTTAAACAACAGAGCCTTTTCAAAGGAAAATAAATTCCCCTCTGAACTCCTCTGGGGCACATTATCACAGCTCCTGCATGAATCAAACCGTGGTCTCCACCAAAGCACAGAGATACTATGCCTTCTTTTATCACCAACTTCCACCATCATGACAGCAGGATCTGTGTTAGCATAATGCTTCCTTTTATTGTCACTGCAGAACAACAGTTGTTGTTTTTGCAACTGGCCACTGTGGCTTCACACCTGTCGCTGCCTGCTGGCTGCCGACAAACAGGGACGGGGGTACACAGTAGCCTCATTGGTCAAGTCACTGTAACAACACATGTAGAAGACGCAGGATCTATTTTTTCTGACAAGTGACCAGTTTCATTCAGCATGTTCCATGTTTCCCAGCTGCTGTTTGTTATATCACACTACTCTTTAATACAGGATTTTGCTTTAAATTGTCACCTGTCTGTATGTGCAAGATTCTGCACTATTTCCAGGTCACCAACAAATCTAAGCAAATTTGTTGTATTGACCAAAGGGATTTCTTGAGTTGATCTCTTCCATTGAAGCATGTGTTCAGGTGACAGGCAGATTTGAGCTATTCATCAGAGGCTTGTTCAAGTAACTTCTAGCCGGTGTTTACCTGTTATGAATATGGCTGCAGCTCAAGTTTCCAGCAGATCATTGCTTACTAACTAGCACTGGATAGTGGGAAACAAAGTCTGAATGTGAAAATGTCAGAAGTCCAATTGTTATTCTCAGCAAACAGGGACTTTTTCAGTGTCAACTGATGGCTAGACAGCAGGTTTCTAATGGGACAATGAATGGAACTCTGAAACACTTTGTAGAAACTGGATCAGCTGGTTCCAAAGCAAGATCAGGCAGACCAAAAGTGCCTTTAGAAGATCAATACATCAAGCTTAGCATGGATGAGAGTTGGATGTGTAGCTGTTTCTAAACTTCTTCTCGGGAGGGATAACAACAAACATGCTATACACTAGTTTGCATCTTTCTGGTGAAGGACTCATACTGCAGCAGGGTAATGAGTCCAAACACACCTCAAAGCTTAGCAAGAGCTACTTGAAGTCCAAAAAAGCCCAAAGAGTCTTCACTGTTTCCCCTACATTCACATGAGCTCAACCCCACTGAACAGTTATTGGACCGCTAGAAGTGTGTGTATGCAGTTACACAAATGGCAAGTGGACTACACTTTTACATTTTTCTACCTACTGAAATATAACTTATATATGATGGTTGAAACAGACTAATCATTGACTAGTTGACGACCTTGTCAAAACCATCTATTTATGCAGAAAACTCCAAACAATTCTGGTATTCACTTATATACTTAGTATGCACTTAAAACCTTAGAACTCTGTAAAATACTCTTCACTTCAATATTTTGTTGTCAGTATCTATCAGATTTTTTGATATTTTGATCGTGTTATTGTCAGTCTATTCATCTTTATCCTTAACTGTTTGAATCAATTTTGAATGGTATCAAATTGAGCTGAGCGTATGTCCATAAGTGTGTGCACGCGTGCATGTGTGCATGTCTGAAGATACTCACGAGCACAGATCTCTCCATTCTCATAGAAGCCTGGGCAGCACTGGGACTTTCTCCGGTACATGTTCTTCTCTCCTCTACGATATGCTGTCCGATAGCTCACCCTGCACACAAACAGGAAGTGAGGTCACATATGGGATGAGACATTCACAGTAAAGGAAATGCAGATGCATAATATTGTTGTGTTTATGTTTATTTCTTGTTCATTTCATCCCATCTGTAAAAATGCAGAGTAGACTGTGAAGAGTGAATTGTCCATAGATGGAACCAGCTACAATTAATCTTCTAACTCTGACCTGAGGAGGATTCTGTGAGGTCAATATCAGTCCATGTTAAATCGTAATTAAGCCATGCATAATTAAGTAAATGCGTTTTATAATGTACAGTACCTTTAAAGCACTGCGTATCACACACTCTCCCTCTCACATGTTGTAAAATCATTTTAAACTAACCCACCTAAGATATTTAAAGCTGACAGTATCAACAATAACAACAGAATGTGAAAATTTTGTTAGACTCAAAAAGATCAGCATGACTTCATATCTTATACATATGAGCATTATAAATATGTATAAACTTTGTTCTAAGTATTAACAGACTAAGTATTAACTTAGTCGGTTAATTTGAGAAGTTTTTTAAACTCTCTGACAGCATCAAAAAAACTTAAATCTTTGTTCTTCATCTACATCAAACACTCATCAGCCACATTTCATCTCGAGATGAGTCAGAAAAGTTCCAAGGCTGTCAGGGAACAACTGGAACTTACAGACAATGAAGCTAAAGCGGAAACCCAATCTCTCCATACTCATTCAAAATCAAGTGGGTCATCCCTTAGTTCAAACACCATTATGGCCATCACAAGAGCACATGCAAAAGCCGAAGCAGCTGAAGCCAGAGCATCCTATGTGCAAAAGGAAATAGATATAAGGTTGAACAAGTCCACCTACAAGCTACCCTTGAAGCTCTTCAGGTAGAGAAAGAAAGAGATGCTGCTATGGCTGAAGTGGCCAAACTGAAAGTGATCTAGGATCTGCCACCAAAAGCCTATTCCTCTCTCACGTCAAAAACGCCTTCAACATACTGAGGAATATGCGAGGGAGCAAGCCCGACATCCCAACCTGATATGACATCCCAACCTGATATGACATCCCAACCTGATACAGATGGAGCCCCATTTCACCCACCCGACACCACAGGCCAATGGCAACGCAGACTTCCATGTGAGCATGTGCTGGAGCTCATAGGGAAACAGCCTTACAATCAACATCAATCTACCTCTCAGCCACACAGGTCCTTCAACGAAAAGCCACTTAAGTCAGAGTATGACAGAACATCCATCAATCATGATCTCACCAAGTGTTTAGCTTGTGACAACAGGCCTAACCATGTTTAATGAAAAAAACAGAACTATTGGGCCTGGAAAATGTCCTTCCAGAGTGCCATTGCTGGATTAGAACTAACCACAGAAGAAGAGACTGACCTCCTCAGTAGATGGCTTGAGTCCTCAGAGCACATTCACAGGATAAAAGCAGATGCCCGTTGGCTGGACTGGAAGAGGCTGGAAGACACATATGTTCACCGGAAGCCATTGAGCGAGCTCTCTTCTCCAGACTAGAGCATTTCCCAAAGGAGACAAATAAAGATCCACAAAAGCTCTGTGAACCTACCAGGACTGGAATACCTAGACACATCTAGGGGGGGTTCATCCAATTGCAGAAAAATTACCATATAATCTCCAGGAAAAGTGGATGACATTTGGGTCGAAATACAAACGCAACAACAATGTCAACTTTAACTTCCCTCAGACCGGTCAGACAGGTTTGCCAGAGCATCTGTATCTGTTAACAGGAAAACAGTATCCCCACCTAAGGAATAAGGAGGTGAAAAGAAATCAGCTGATCACAGCAAGCTCTGTCCCATCCATGGGAAGCCCCATCCATGGAAAAAAGTGCAAAGGCTTCAGAGAGAAGACCCTTGATGAACACAAGCAATTCCTTTAAGAGCACTCCATATGCTTCAGATGCTGTTCATCAACTGACCATTTTATGAAAGACAGCAAGGTGGAAGTACAATGCAGAGAATGCCAGAGTGCCATAGACATTACTATCCCAGTCACCTGAGGAAGATTGTAGATATCACCTCTGGATCCACAAGCAGAAATATTCTTGTTGCTCGGCAGGGACTTCCTGAGAGTCCATAAAATCAGGAAACAAATCAATGGGCCTCCATCATCAATCAGGCAACCTTCCTCTTCACAGCAGTCTGCGGAAGCTACATTCTTTCATTGACAGCACCAGAATACTCAGAGTTGGAGGTGGCATTACAGAGGCCCAGCTGAGCACGGACGAAACCAACCCTATCATTGGTCCAGGCCGTAACCATCTGGGAGCGCTTATTGTATATCACCACTATGCTGTGAAACATCAAGGGAGGCATTTTTCTGAGGGTGCCATCAGAGAATCTGGAATGTGGCTGGTTGAATTCAGATGAAGCATTGGTAGTCTGCTATTTAAATGACCTGCGGAAGACTCCGCGGGAAAACAGAGCATCAACAGATGGCAGATGGCACCACCCTTTTCATATGCTGGAATAGATGTCTTCTGGCCCTGGGAGGTGGTTTCCTGCTGCACCAGAGGAGGGCACGCCAACGGTGGGCAGTGTTGTTCTCTGGCATGTGCACACAAGCCATGCACAATGAAGTTATCACAAATATGAGTGCAAGCGTCTTAATTAATGAACTCAGAAGATTTTTTACTATCAGAGGGCCCGAATAGAAACTGCTCTCAGATTGCGGCACTAACTTTGTAGGTGCACGCAGAAAGCTGGGAATGGATGGGTCCCACTCCCACCTGCAGAGCATGGAATTGTATCTGGAGGCACAGAAATGAACCTGGATATTCAACCTACCTCATTCATCTCATATGGGTGGCATATGGGAACAGATGATAGGGATTGCTTGTCAAATCTTAGACTACATGCTTCTTGAAGAGAAGTCACGCCTAACTCACGACAACTCGCATCCTGACAACACTCCTGGTTGAGGTCAGTGTCGTCATGAATGCAAGGCCTCTCTTCCTGTATCTTCTGATTCAGAATCCTCTGTCCTTTCTCCTCTGATGCTCCTGACCCAGAAAACCGTTGCTCCTCCACCTTCACCGAGCAACTTCAAGAAAGGAGAGCTTCTCAAGAAAGAATGGAAGCGAACCCATAGTTTGGCAGACACCTTTTGGACTAGGTGGCACAGAGAGTATTTGAGCACCCTGCAGAGCCAGCACAAATGGGTTGACAAGAAGCCTAAACTCATGCAAGGAGATGTGGTCGTAATGAAAGATGCTCAAGCAAGGAGAAACGACTGGCCCATGGCTGTCATCACAAAGGCCTTGTCGAGCCAGGATGGGTTGTTGAGGAACATGGACATGCAATCAGTAATCAACAAAGGTAAGCCAAAGGTTTACTCCAGACCTGTGACAGAAGTGGTCCTTCTTCTGTCTCCGAAGGACTCTTGAGATTAAAAGTAGTAGTAATGTGGGGTCTTTTCCCAAAGACCCCAGGCGGGAAGTGTTCTGGATTGTATTAGTTTACATGTTTGTTGAAGCCCCCTAGTGGCAGATAATAATAGTACAGCCTTTTGTTACAATAAGTAGTTAGATCCACATGTGACAATCTCGCTCCATCCTTTGTTTGGCAACTTGTTAAGCACATTGTCTATTTCGTTTTGTTGTCTGTCCAAAAAAAAGAAATCTCAACTCAACTTCAAAACAGAAACCCATTCTGGAGTTATATGAGCCCATGTTTAAGCTAACTGGATAGCTAGATCAGGAACATCTAGTGAAACCAGTACAGCTGTACTACTGTATGAGTCACATTTGGTGGACCTGAATATCAAAAAAAATAAGAATTTTTTAAACTGCTACTTTTGAAGAGGACAATTTCATCTGGGAGGTAGTATTTTTACACCTGGTATGGTTTGGAAAATGGTTGACAAGTGGGTGAAGTTTACTGTCACTCACCACTCACTCCACATTCATACACACACATTCCTGTCTGTATCAGGCATCAGCAATGTGGTCCTCACCTGTGTCTGGTACACTTGAACCACTTGACGATGTCCATGCAGCTGGTGTAATAAATCTGATCAAAAGGATGAGCATACGACTCTTGCACTGTCACTGAATAACTGGAACCACAGGAAGAGAAAGAGGAGAGAGAGAACAGACATGAGTAGCAGGATCAATGTGTGTGTGTGTGTGCGCGCGTAGGACCTTCATGTATAATATCCTGCCCCCAATGAGTTGATCTGCCTTGCTGACACACACCTCTATTCCACCTCCTCTAATTGATTATTTGAATGATGACATCGTTAAGTATCTTTGGGGGGTCTCTGTGTGTTGTCACACTCTGTGCCTACCACTGCCCACTGTACTCTGTGTGGCTGACATATCGATTATTCATTTAGTCTTTAAAATATCAAGTTCTAATTCAAGCGAATAATTTGAATAATGAACAATCTCCAACCTAGCAACTAAAATGAAACTATTTGTTTTGGGGGGCTTCTTGGGACCTTCATTAGACTTATGTTGGGGCAAAAAAACGTTCTCAGGGACTTATAAATATTTGCACTGACTACTGTCTCCTAACTGCGACAGGAGCATTAATCCATTCATATTTACCTCCCATAATAACAGCCAATGTTCAGGTTTTATTACACAGCGAAGGCTGGTTTCATTTGAATTTCATAATTTAACTGTGAAATTCAGGTCATCAAATACCCCAGAGCAGACTGTTTTAATTCAGTGGCTTTATATTACAAGGTTGTTAATTCTGAATAAGTTACTCATTCAATAACTTTATTGGAAATAACTAATTAATTTGGTTTTAGTTATAAGGAAAATTGTGACAGTTATTAATTAGCACATTGCCAGTTATAATTAATTCTACTTGTCTTTTAGTGTATTTACGTACTTTCATGAAATTACCTTCAACATTAAATTGTAGACCCGCAAAATTTTAACATGAACTTAAAATTTCAGTCCTCAGTGAACTTTGAGAGAAGAAGAAAAGCAAACACAGTATAATATTTTTGTTTTTCTCAGCCTAAAGAGAGCAGAGGCACAGGATGCTGACATCAGCTATAGAGGCCAAAACCACTTTGTACCTTTGCTGTAAAGTTGGGCATTTTAATATTGGGATATACGTGGACTGATTCATTTTTGGAGCAAGGCTAAAATGGCCATTTTTGGCACTTCATTTTCAGCATTGAAGGTTGGTGCTTGATTAAAAGGTAATTATTACTCATTTTTGTTCATACCACAACTACCGCTGTATATACTATGGCTAACTTAAAATTATATAAAAGTATTTTGGTCCTGTATTTTCCTGCTGATTGACTTCAGAATTATGGCACAGCAAATGAATTCACTTTGTGCCACTACTGTCCCCTAAGATCTTGGAGGCAAGGACACTTTCTTAATAAGCCTCTTTCTCATCAACTTGATAACCTGTATGTGTCACAGGCTGCACTTCTCCTGTCATTCTCTCTCTTGTCTCTGCTTTCTCTGCTGTCAGTCTTAATTACAACACAGTGGGGGAGGCTCTGAGTGTGTATAGCTGTTCAGATTACGCAGTGGAAAGTAATATAGCTGTGAAATATGCCTCCACCTTACTTTTACTTCACTTTACTTTTATAGCTCACTTAATGGATTTCCAAGCTTCTTTTTATTTTGGAAATGAGCCAACAGATATATTGAACCTTTTTAACACCTGTGAATTTAAAAAGTGTTGCTTTTTTAATCTTTTACAATGATAAGTCTTCAGATTTACATCAGTAGTAGGATTGGGGTTTTAGTTCAGTTATTTCCTGTTTTATGCTGAAAGAGCATGACCTCACGATTCTGCGCCAACTGTGAAGCATCATGGGCAATCAGCTGATGATGATGTTCTGGTTATGCACAGGGGCACCTTCAGCAGTAGATCTCCACAATGCAACACAGAATACTAAATAAAATCCTTTATCCCTTCCTTTCTTCTTCAATCACACTTTACACCTCATCTACGTCAGGTTAAGAGATGGACAGCAGAGGCACAGGATGCTGACGTGGCTGCAGCGTCAATACCAACTCTGTTTTGCACCATTCATTTAATCAATCTCTTTCTCTCTGGACTATCTCTCAGTGTATTACAGTAATTACAGCTTTCTCTTACAGAACATGACTGAGCATAATGTGCAGTAATGGGTTCTTACATTTGATACTGTCACAGCTAGGTCGTGCAGCCATGACCAAGGAGGGAGATAATTAAAAGCAATATCAAGATTCAGATTTGATATTGTGCATACATAGCAATGTATATACCACTTTTCATCCATATTTTTTAACCTGTCAATATTTTTGAGATTTTATATTAGACTTTTATATTAGAAATCAGTAGGAACTTGAGCTGTCCTAAGGTCAAAGGTCCTTAAAGAAAGCAGCATTGTGACTGACCTCTCCCAGTGGCTGCAGACATTTGGATCCTCCAGGCTGAGGGAGGAAGTGATGCAAGGCAGGAAAGCGAAGGCCACAGCCATTAGGACTGTTTTGTGGCACCAGAGTGACATGTCCATACCAGTCAGAGCTGCACCTTCATACAGGGAAGGATAAGAGGACACAAGTTGAAAATGTGCATCAGCAAGGTTCAGTTTCACAAAATAATACAGGCAGAAGAAAATTATTTTAATTATACATTGTAATATTATATTCTTTTAAAAAAAATCATTCAGTAAATTACTTAAACAATGACAAAAAGGTCAGCACAGGTGCATCTCAAGTCCTGGCTATGAAGTTATTATTCAAAAACTTCAAGTCAAGTCCTAGTCCTAATCTTTGTATTTTGGGCGTTAAACAAGTTATAATGCAACCAGGTTATTGTATCTGACACAATGAAATAACGCCTGTCGCTGACACTCAATATGTCACTTTTGGTTTGTGTGTGTGTATGAGGATATCGGGGTGGCTATAGCTCAGGAGGGAAACTGAAGTGAACCTGAGAGTATTGGAAATCCTAATAATATTAATTATCATAAATAAACATGATAAAGAAAGTTAAGTACAGACCTTGGACAATGGACAAAAAAGCAAAATAATAAACAAATACAATACATAACAATAAAATGTCCATCCTAATGATAAGTCTGGCTTAATAGAGCTTGTACAGTCCAACAAGAGATGAACTATGAATGGCTGTCATAAATTATAGAATAGTTCTATAGAATATAGAACCTGACAGAATAGTCTCTGAGAATATACTTTATATACTTTATTTTTTCTAGGTGGAGAAACAAAAACTGCATAAGATCTCTAATCCACTCACTATGGGGTGGTGGTGAATCATACTTCCATTTCAATAGATTTAAGTGCGAGAAGAAAAAGCTACTGAATGAGCCTGTTGTTTGGATAAAGGTAAGTCCTTTCAGATAAAATCAAAAATTGCTCTTAGAGGGGAGGGTTCAAATGGTATTTTAAATACCTTTCTAATAGTCGTATAAATATCAGTCGAATTAGGGGACAAGTCCAGAAAGTGTCCATAAGAGAGCCTATGTGATTCACATATGTTTAAATTAGGATGTAAATCAGGATAAATCTTTCAATTGAAAAGCATTTTTCCCCATGCAAGTCTTTTCTTTTGCTTTTGTTTGCAGAATCTGGTCAGACTGGCAATTCTAGCAGACCTTCAGACTTTGCAATTTGCAGCATTCTCTCACCATCAACCTCATTAGTCCCACATACACTTTCAATAGGAACTTTGTCTGTAGGGTAGCAACACAGATGTTTGAATAATACAAATCTGAGTCAAATAATCAACAGTATTCCACACAGTTCTATCTTTACTGGCTGTTGTGGAACTGCAAACATGAAGATATTCAGACTTACATATTTAGTACCTTTGGAAACCTTAGGATCCTCTAGAATTTAAAGTAAAGTGGTGTTGGTTTAAACAAAGTTTGTCTGCACATCATGGAGATATACCAATGCAAGCATCTTGCAGGATTGAAGAATTTAAAGCTTAAAGTTGCTACTGTAAACTATTTTTACTTGTTGTCTATTTCTAGCCAGCATATTTCCACCACATATTTCAACAAGCAGCTGCAGTACCAGTGTAGACATTCAGCTATAAGTTCAGTTTGAACTAGTGTTTGAGCCAGGATTTTAAAAAGGTCATGAGTCTCCTATTGCACTGAATTTTAAAATATTTTTAATTTTAAAAGATGATGTACTGTATAAAGAGATCCCTGCTGGATCCAATGCAAACCTTGCTGGAGCAAGCAGCTTATCTTTCCTGCAGGTAGGAAAAGGCAGTCAAAGCTTTTTTTCATGATGAAAACTCTAGAAATGTGTTTGTTTTTGAGAGAGTCAATGATCACATTATCTTAAAATAGCCACTGGTTTATGAAGAATAACCACACGAACAGAGTGGACATAAAGCAAGTTCTCTTACATGACCATGAACTAGCGGGAACACATTCATTGGTGTTTGCAATGGATAAACATACAAGGTATGGTTTCTCCTAGTGACCAACAGGTATGCATTTGGAGGACTGCATTGGGATTGGAGTGGGGTTTGCCTTGGGTGGGAGCAGGCAGTAATAGTCAGAGATTTAGTATTAATCAATTTTACTACAGACTCTTACAAGTACTATGACATTTCTAACTTGCAACTAACCTGTTGGGTAGCCTAGTATCCCAGTAATGTTCAAAATCTGTTAAAAAGCAACAAAAAAAAAAAAGACATTGACTCTTATATGGATGGAGCTTATGGAACACTTATGGAAGAGTGTACAGCCTTGATTCCAAAAAAGTTGGGACGCTGTGTAAAACTGAATGAGTAAAACTTAATGTGATCATTTGCTAATCCTTTCTCACATATACTCATTTGAATATATTTAATGTTTTACTTCATTAATTTACTTCATTCCACAGGTAAACAGGTTATTGGTGACATGTGTTAGGATCATGATTAGGTATGAAAGGTTCATCCTGGAAAGACTCAGTCGTTCACAAGCGAGGATGGAGAGAGGTTCAACACATTGTCAAACACATGATTATCTAGTGCAGTGGTTCCCAAACTGGAGGGTGCTAATGCATTGTTCCCCCAATGACAACCCCTCCAACATCATCACATCACTCCACACTTTTTTCCACTACAACAAGGAAATTTGCAGTAATGTTACATATTCCACATCTAAACTGGGCTTCTGTCTAGCTGAATAAAATTCACCTTCTTCAAGCTAGCCTCTGTTCCAATAGCCTGGAAGCTAAATTGTACACAGAGGCTTCCTTTGTGCAACCTTCTGAAGAGCTAAAACTTTAAAAACCTTGGAAATGTGATCAGCTCCAGGCCAATTTCTATTTGGCCACAGTATACAGTTCTGCACATCACATCACCACAACCTTGACTGCATCTTTAAAACCAATCCCAACTGGTGCTTCCAAATTTGAGACCCAGCTTGAATACTGCTAGACTGTGTGGGCCCTTTGCCAAAAACTAAGTCTGGACATCAGTATATTTTAACTGTCATGTGTGCCACCACTCGGTACCCAGAGGCAATTCCTCTGCGCACGCTCAAAGCTAAATCTGTCATAAAAGCACTTCTCAAGTTCTTTTCAACATTTGGTTTACCAAAAGAGATTCAAACAGACCAAGGCACAAACTTCTGTTTGCTGTACGTGAAACCCCCCAGGAGTCCTTAGGTTTCAGTCCTTGTGACCTTGTATTCGGACACACTGTCCGTGGTCCATTGCATCTCCTAAAAGGCAAATGGCTGTCAGAGTCCCCTCAGGTTGAGCATAATGTGTTGGACTATGTCAGCTCCTTTCGTGAGCGTCTTCATCATGTTTGTCGGCGGGCTCAGGAAAACTTGGCGCAGGCCCAAGTCAAAATGAAACTGCGCTTTGACAAAAAGTCTGTACTGAGGGTTTTCCATTCAGGTGATCAAGTTTTGGTGCTGTTGCCGCTGCCTGGCTCCAGTTTGCAGTGTAGATTCACTGGACCATATGTCGTGGAGCGAAAAATCAGCGACACAGATTATGTAATTAAAACTCCTGATCACAAAGGAAAAACCCATGTGTGTCATGTGAGTATGTTAAAGCGGTATCTCTCGCGAGATAACACCCCTGTGCCATCCTCTGCTGCGCCTGTGTTGGTCCTGTGTGAAGCGTCTCCGCAGTATAATCCCTCTGATGATGGTTTGGAAGAAAAAAGTGGTTTACTTCCAGTTGCTCGTCTGCGAAACTCAGAGATGCTGAATGATTTGGAATTTTTTTTGTCTTATTTGTCTGAGTCTGCCAGAGCTGATATCATTCGGCTGATTGAGGATAACTTGCTTCTTTTCTCTGATTATCCTCGCCAAACGTCTGTTTTGTATCATGACATTGATGTGCAGGGTCATTCCCCTATCAAACAACATCCCTACAGGGTTAATCCGACAAAAAGGGCTCTAATGAAACAAGAGGTGAGCTATCTCCTTGAGCATGGGTTAGCGGTCCCGAGCATCAGTACCTGGAGCTCCCCTTGTGTGTTAGTCCCAAAACCTGACACTACTTCCCGTCTCTGTAATGATTACAGCAAGGTTAGTGCCGTCACAAAACCTGATTCATATCCATTACCAAGAATGGAGGATTGCGTCGATCGGGTGGGTTCTGCCAGTTACGTCACAAAGCTGGACCTGTTAAAAGGCTACTGGAAGGTTCCTTTAACTCCCCGAGCTTCAGAAATCTCCGCTTTTGTCACACCTGACGCTTTCCTCCAGTACACTGTGATGCCGTTCGGGTTGTGAAATGTGCCCGCCACTTTCCAGCGCCTGATGCATAAAGTCCTGGCTGGAATGGAAAATTGTGAGGCTTATCTAGATGATGTGGTCGCCTATTCATCTTCCTGGTCAGATCATATAAAAACGTTGTCTAAGATCTTCAGTCGTTTACGCGAGGCATCTCTCACGCTCAACCTCACTAAGTGTGAATTTGGAAAAGGGACAGTGACTTATCTGGGTAAACAGGTGGGTCGGGGACAGGTCCGCCCCATAGCAGCTAAGGTGCAAGCTGTGGTTGACTTCCCCGTTCCCGAGTCGTTGCGCCGTTTCTTGGGTATGTGTGGTTACTACAGAGGCTTCTGTAGAAATTTTTCTGAGGTTGTCACTCCTCTTACCGCTCTGGTTAGTCCGCTTAAGAGTTTTGTATGGACCCCTGCTTGTCAGGCTGCTTTTGAGTCAGCCAAAGCTCTGCTGTGCAGCTCGCCTGTTCTTGCTGCGCCCAACATTACTCGTCCCTTTAAACTGGAGGTGGAGGCTAGTGTCTGGGGTGCAGGTGCCGTTCTTCTGCAGGAGGATGAGCAGGTGATAGATCATCCTGTCTGCTACTTTTCTAAAGTTCAATAAACATCAGGTGAACTATAGCACCATAGAAAAGGAGGCGCTGGCCCTGCTGCTCGTCCTGCAAAACTTTGAGGTTTATTTAGGTTCCAGTGTGCAGCCCGTACAAGTTTTCACCGACCACAATCCCTTGGTGTTTCTCTCCCAAATGAGAAACTCCAATCAGAGACTTATGCGTTGGTCCCTTCTTCTGCAAGATTTTAATTTGCAGATTCGCCACAAAAAGGGTTCCGAAAATGTGTTGGCTGATGCTTAATCTCGGTCCTCTTTGAATTAAACACTGTAGGGGAGTGTTTAATTCTTGGGGGTGAGGGTGTTACGACTGCGGTCGTATGGTACACTGTATCACTGTCATCTTGTGCACTCTATGTTTTTATGCAGCAGGTATGCCTAGGTGGCTGAATAATGATGCGCCATCCCGCGCCCAGGATTGGCTGCTGCAGTGGCGGACCGACGACTGATTGGCTACCGGCTAGCCAATCGTGTGAAAAGGAGGAAGAAGGACACCGCCCGGGGGCGCATCCTGAGAGGCAGTGGGTGGTCCGTTTCTTTCATCGTCAGAGTCCAACCGGCATTGTGTAGCACACAAATGCTATTGTCTCGTGTGTGGGTAGGAGTGAGTTGCCATTTATTTTATAGCATTTTTCTCTTGTTTAAGTTAGTTAGGGAGGTTTAGACCCTGTCTTTGTTTTGTCACGTTTGTTTCGTTAGGGAAGGATTTTTGCCGCTAATATAGCTGGTTTTTTGTTTGTTATTTTGGCCTGGGCTCACTCCGAAGTTGAATGCACCACTGAGCTGTGCTCAGTCGGTTTTTGTTTCCACTTTTGTCTTATTGAGAATAAACTAATCATTTTTTTCTGTTTCGCAACCTGGTCTGTGGTCTCTTGGACTCCGGTGAAAGGCGGACATTCATGTTACGGTCCGGTTCCCCTAGGCTGGCCGTAACACAGCTTGAAGACTGGAGACTATATTTTTGCTTTAGCACATCCATTACTTACTTTTATATCTCCATGCTAAATTATGTACACTCTGACAATTTTCCTGCTTTCCCACTATATTAAGAATCTACTTTCAATACATAAGGTGCTTGCCTGCAGAGGACTGACAGTGGTAAAACGCAAAAACATTTGAAAACAACCACACTCGAAGTGGACCTGAGCCACAATCAGCCACAGTATCTGATATAGATGGCTACTTTCTGTTTACTTTTGCTGAACTCAAACTTACTTGTGTGGCTTCTATTGGATTTCTACTTCATTGCTGTTGTGTTTTCCATCTTTATGACTTTTATTCGTTTTTATTCTGTAAGTGCATGCCACTGTGTTCCTTGTGAAATCCCGAACCATGGATGTTTACCATGCATTGCAAAGCTGTACAATATTCTGTGCAAGGACCCCTTGTCATTTCATAGCAGTATATACAGCTTTTCCAAATGCACCACCTGTTCCAGTTAAGCGTAGTAAGAGACTCAACAAATTGTACCCAAGAGACATTAATGTGCCTAATAAGTTGCACCTGCCAAAACCACACACACACATTCACACTTTTCCACACCATCAAGTGTTGTGAGACTGAAACTGTGAGGAAAGGTTACTGCTTGTCAGATGTGACTTTGTTAACAACTACAGATCTATTTGCTTACTTGCTCATGTTTGGTGTTTTGTAGTATTGTGTTGAGAATGTGCCAGTGTGGGTAGGCTTACTATGAAATGTATCAGTGCTCCAGGCTGTAGCCTGTAAGTGAAATTGACTTTAATACATTATCCATATATACAACAGTCTGTCCAACAGTAGGCCAGTCCTTCAACAAGGCTGTAGTAGTAAAACTGAAGAGGCTATGTTTCCAAAAGTACATTTGCATGCATTGCTTCTGCTGAACATTTGTAGTTTAGACACTTCAAGCAGATTATATGTCTTATGTTTTAAAAGACTATTTGGAGGTTTTGTAATGTTGTTACATGGAATTATTACCTGAGGTTGAAACTCTTAAAGGAAATGTTGCTTAATGGAGTTGCACCTGATTTGAAGAAGTTGATGCAGCAAATGGAAACACTGAAAGATGTTGAAATGGCTCTTAAAGGTGGAAATGCTGAAAAAAAATCTCAGTGAAGTCTGAGTGCTAAATGAAATTGAAGTGTTGTTTGCAGTAAAAATGCTGAAGGAGCCAACATGTCAGGACTTGTTATTGCTGGAAGGAGGTAGTAGCTTCAATATGTACAATATGACACACACTACTGTAACTACAGCAGCTTGACTGCAGTGGCAATGACTGTGTTTACATGGGTTTCCCCAGTGAAAGTGAGAGAGGGAAAGTCAACTCACACTGCATGAGACACACAGCTGACTGTGTGAGATGAAAGCCAAAACACAGCATGGCCAACAAAACCAGACAGGACACAACATACACAATGCATTCTCCCCCCCCTCCCGTAACACACACGCAGCAGCTGTTTCTCAGAGGTTTCAGTCAGCCAAACAAAATGGCAGAGATTTCTCAGTAAAAACATCAGAGAGATAGTTAAATCTTCAACAGTACATCTTTCAGTTGAGACTGCTAACACAGAATGATTTCTTTGTGATGGTCAGTCCTACTTGAGAGTCTGCTGCAAAACAGCTCTCTTCCAAACAGGAAGGTTGTTTTTCATTGTATACTAACTTCTTCTACATGATGATCATTCTAGCACATTATGAGATCAGCTTGTCAGTCAACACTGCATGGCTCGAGTTGTATACCATAATTAGTCTAAGCTGTACTTTGTCAGGCTTACTCAACATCCATTAGAGTCAGCTGTAGGCCTACTTCATCAGCTTCAGCTGTTGTGTTGTCAGGTGTAACCAATGAGCCTCGATGGGAAACACTGTTACTACTTGCATCCACTTCTTTCCTTTCCCCTCAAACCAAGTAAAACAAACAGACAGATCTACACAATATGCTTAAAAAAGGCATTTAATTAAAAAAAAAACAAGTAATGAGTCCTAGTATAGTGAGAGTGTTAATTCTGCTCTTAGCTTGACTAAAGGTCGTCCATTTGAACTGATTGTCAGTATCTTTGGCTTAGTTGTACTTTGAGCTATACAAAGCTTTTGCATTACATTAGCAGTAATACTGTAGTGTTCATCCAAAAAAGTACAACTGATGAAAGTAGAGTTAAGTCAAAACTACACAGTACTGATGCAGTGCACAAAGACGTATGTGGATGTAGGTCAGTTAAACAAGAACTTTGAATTTCCAAGGACTGCTTTCTTTTTTTTTCAGAGCTGGAGCCATTAAGTCTGTTGTTGAACTGTGGGACAAAAGCGCCCTTCAACCATCACAACATCCTAGTTAGTGTGATTCCGGTGTGAACATACAATGCTCTAAACATGATTGCAAGTGGAACTGAGCCTTGAATGTCCAAAAATGTTCATGATATCACCAGCAGCTGACATGCTGGTACAGAGATGAACAAGCTAGCCCTACATTTTCAGTCATGTTGCTGCAGACCTTATACATAGAGCCAGGCCACACCGCTGTGAAATTAGATGCCCTGGTGTCGCTGTCCTTTTTTGCAGTTTTGACCAAGTAGGTTACAAAAACTCAACTTGATGCTGGTTTAAATACTGCACAAAAAATGTAATCATACTGTTAACCCCAAACTGCTGTAATTACTTCCACACAAGATTCAGTTTAATGCACTTAAACACTTCAATATCATTCAGTTTCAGTTTTATGCTTATACAATCCAAACACACTGTTTCAAACACAGCCATGCAGGTGCATGTATGGTGAGCACCATATGCTGAAATATGTTACTGTGTCAAACTGTGTCATAGCCATATCAGCTCTGTGAGGGGACAAACAACTCTCTGATCACTTAGTAGCTATGACAAATTCTTTGGACATGTCCTGCATTCAAGCAAACAGGCCCCAAAAACGGCATGTTTTTTCCAATAAATATTGGTGCATGTCTTGAGTGCAGCCTTTGTTTGGCCCTGGAGGGACTTCAGACAGCAGGTCGCGGTTCCTGGCAGTCCTTTGTGAGTGGACAGAGAGGCGTCACTACTGTGCTGCCTGGAACAGTGTATCAAAGTTGTGCAAGCCCAGTCTAATCCGTTCCTTTCGTGGTTGTGTGTCTGGAGTCCTTTCACACACACAGCATGGTCCTTGTTTGTGCAGCAGTGCAGTTGTCTTGGGAGGGGAGATTCAGTGTTGTGGCTGCAGCTGTGCCCTCTCTTTGCTCAGTGAAATCAGAGAGGATTGGCCCTGCTAGTCCATAAACCGACACACTGTCAGCAGCCATACAGTCACTAGAGACATCTTGCAGGCTTCCTCCATCAACCAACATTTTAAAGGAGGTTATCCAGCCTTGATGGCCCCTCGAATTTTAGCTCACTCACTAGCACAGAGAGATTCATTAAACAGCTGGAGTAATAAAGTGGCCGTGTTTTGTGCTGTAGTAACCAGCTGTTTCTGTACCATGAAGGAAGAAGACCAGACATACTTGCAGTAGACACTGACAAATCCTGAAGATTAAGTGATACTTTTGTACTTGATACATTGGATCAGATTTCAGCACCTACTTTAGTACAAAAGTCTCTTCATTCAATGTACATCTACACATGGAACATGTTCTGTTCTTAAAATGTATAAGCACACATCAGTGAGGATCTTACTAGCATTTTTGTTTTATCCAATTTATGAATCTTAACCTTAAAGAGTAGGTCTGATTTTTTGTAGTCTATCTTAATACAATACTCTCCTGTCATACTGAACAAGTTGTTGGTCGCTGTAATCATTCCTGTTGTCCATACTGACTGTATAGTAGTATCTTCTCAGTTTGACAACGGGAGACAAAATCCACAGTCCTTGTTCTTTTGAAAAATGCATTCTAAAGTTTAGCTGAAGCTAGTATAAGGGTTCAGCTGTCAGAGTAAGGCAAATTAACTGGATATCTTTATCCTGGTAGTCAAGCATGCCGGTTTAATGCTGATGTATTTTCTGGGTCATCTGTTTCACCTTTGAATACTATTTCCCATATAGTGCTGTCTTCCATGCTTGGGGCGAGGGGCAAAATTTAGGCTAATGTTAGTTTATGGTGAAGCATTGCAGAGATAATTGGTTGGGGTTAGGGGCTAAAATTTGTTGGTCAGAGTCAGGGCTTGATTCAGTCTAAGATTAGGGCAAACACAAATCGATGGGGAATCCGACTTCAAGACAACACTGGCAACAAACAAACACACACATGACTATTACGCTGCCTTCATGGTCTGAAATTTTCTGTGTTTTTTGTCTGCCACCTCTGAAATCCATACATGGCACTACAGATACAGATGTTTACAGATATACAGATGTTAGTAAACATTCAGTCAGTGATGAGCAGAAATGTGGAAACATTGACCCTGTATTGTCAAGTGAAACATGCTTATTTCATTCCCTGGATGCCACAACTCAGCAGGTCTGGAGAAAGAAAAAGGGAATTTTGTACCTAAAAGGCTGCAGCTTAAAAATGCTTACCTTATTCACGAAACAATAACGATCCTGCCTTGGCTCATGGGTTAGTCCTTTGGTACTTGATGGGATATATCCAGTAGTAAAATGAGATATAACAGTACTGTCCTTCTGAAAGCTCGAAGACATTAAGCTGAAGTGACTGAACTCGCTGTTTCTCGCACTGTTCCGTCAGATGAGACGCGTCTGCGGCACCATTTCATCAACTCACTGACCAACTTTTCCCATTCTCAAAACCAAAACACTGACCCGTGACGTCAGCAGCCTCTCCGCCAATCACGCGCTGTTCCCGTCCTGCTCTTTTCATTCCCGTGGAAGTGATGTTGATCGTTTATTGGCTCGATTTATATCGCCTGTTTGTAATTCGTAAGGCCTAAAGCAAGTATGTCTAATATTAAAATTCAAAAAAGCTACAAATAAATTACGGTAAACTAAAACCAGCTTTGGCAGGACAGAAATGAGTCAGATTGCTTATTCTTATGTGTAGGCCTATTACTACTGATACATATGCATGCATGTAATTGGTCGAGCTCGAAATAAGTTTAATTTGTGCACTTGGGTAACCCCATATTTTTGTATCTAAAAACTTATTTTGCAAAGTAACTATAGCAATCAAATGAATAAAAAAAACTACTGTGTTTTCCTCTGAAATGTAGTGGACTAGAAATATAAAGTTGCAGAAAAGTAAAGAACAAGTATCTCAAACTTGTTAAGTTTCACAACATATCATATCATAATATGTTTTTGGTGGAACAGCTGCAAATTCACAGTTAAATATTTACAATTTCACTAACAAGAAGTGTGTGGGAAACCCTGCCCTTGTCTGTATTTTCTCATTATTTTGCGGAGTACAGGACTTTCTGAGCGTCAACCTCTTTTTTTCATACTTCACACAACTACCTCTGTCACTTTTTATGTGAACAACAGAGCGTAACACCATAAGTGCCATAATATAATAATGATTTAAAATCTGCCTGCAGAGCTGAAGAATATTGCAATAAGGCGTTCCAACAATGGATTGTCCCTTCATTTAGAGGAATAAGTATTTATTTAAATTTAAGGTAGGTCTGAAAATAATTGCAATAAAACTCCCATATAATTTGAAATAGATTCCCCCCAGAAGAGGTCGAAGAGAGGCAGTAAAAGCACTGAACTTTCAATCATGTGAAAGAGCAACATTAACAGTTCAATTTAACACAACTTTGACTCTGCTACCACCTGCTGGTGTAACTTCTCTATAACTCATCAAGCAGCAGAGTGAAATTATTCCATTCATCAATTCAGTCAAAACATGCAAATACACATAACTTTATGTCTGTGGGAAGATATATAGCTACTATCGTTATTTGAATTTAAAAACAAGGCTGTAACATGGTTGGGTTATATAAAATAAAGAACATATTAAAAATTATCCCCATGACTCTGCATTATTTTACCTGCTCTATGCCCTAGATTATAATCAGTCCAGTCCTTTTTACCAGTTCAAATACCTTAAAAGCAACAAAAGTCCTACAGCCCATAAAAGACAGTTTTCCACTTACCAAAAAGCGTCTGCAGCGTCTGCCTGAAAAGTTCACTGAAAAGTTATCTATGCCTCAGACTTGAATTTTTTTTTTTTACAAGGGTTAGCTGACCCAGTCCTTTTACCAGTTGAAATATGTTTAAGGGTTGCGATTGAACTTACTACGTTTATTTCAAATTAACACTCTTTAGAGGCACCCTCTCTGAAGACAAAAATGAATAACCAAATTGCTTGAATAATCAGCTTAAGTAATTACCAAATTGTCAGTCTGATCTCAAAATAAGAGACTTCTTGTCAATGAAATTTATCTCTGTCTCCACTTCAAAGGAATACTCAGGACAATGACTAGGTCTAAGTGAAAATATTTATTGATATAACGTCTACTAACACAGGATAAATGAAATGACCGATAACCACACGATAATAGTTCCAACGGTTGAGCTTACATTACATTACACTGGCTATAACAATAATGGAAACAAAGATCGCACACAGGAAGCAGCAAAAGACAGCAAAAAGTGAAAAACATTGAAAAGGGAAAAGCAAATAAAAAGGAAAAAGTATAAAAGAAAGAAAGAGATGAGAGTGAGAAGAGTAAGAGCACAGGTTGCTCAGTTGTTTTTGTCCTCTGAATAGGAGGTGTGTCAGTGGCTGTCTCTGCAAATCTTGGCTCTTCCTTCTACTTCCCTTGTATCAAACTGATTTTTTTTCTTATAAAACTTTCAATTGTTTAATAATTTAATTTAATCTTAATAAGCATGAAATCACACATTAAAGCACAACACACATTTAAATAGAAAAACATTAAAACTATATATGAAGTTATGACTAAAAACAGTTTTAAAAGGTCCACAGACATGTTCTTTAGGAAAGTACATAACTCAAACTTTCCAGATAAAACATATTATTTTTTAATCAGGGAGGAATAAGATAAGATATACCTTTATTCGTCCGACAGTGGGGAAAATCACATAAATGTTTCCTAACCCTAAATGCTATCCTTCAGTCCATATTAATAAAATACCACTGTGAGTAATATTACTAGTTTTGGAACTTGGTCTCTTCAACTAATTTGTTCGTGGCAACTGTATGGAAGGTAAAATCTGATATAGGGCACTCATGTAAACTACAGAAGCTTGGTAGCTTCTCATTAGATGGACCTTTTTCAACAACCAGGCTTCATTCAGCCCAACTCAGCTTCACGAGAACTGACGAGAATTAGACAAGAATTGCTGTTCCTCCCAGGTACTGCCACACTCTGCAGCGTTGCAGTCAACTCTGAAGACCTGGCTATGGTACCTATCTAACATAGGTTGCCTGGCATAAATAATGCTTGCTTCAATATCCATGCTATGTAATGTTAGTTGCATTACATGAGTTGATTTTTTTTTTTTGTTTCTTTTGGTTTCAAAAAGCTTTCATATGTCACCATAAAGCAACACTCATCTGAAGCAAAGTAAGGTCAGCTGAATGGTGGAAAACCATTGTAATGTGATGTGATTGTGGGAAGGTCCGACCAGCGATGGTCAAAGGGACACCACTCGATGTTGTCATTGCATTACTCACTTGCTTCTGGCAATCAAGAATAAAGAAACTTGATCATCATTCCATGCACTCTAGTCAGGTCTTTTTTTTAAAAAAAATACACAAATGTGAGACTCTTCGGGTAAACTAAAGTCTCTAAACCCCATTTAGAAAGTCTGCGTTTGACATATAGACTATATCAATGTATTTAATATTTTATCTCATAAACTTCATTGGGTTTTGTAAATATATGCTTATTTAGGATTTGATGCCAGTAACATGTTTCAACCAGTTGGGACAGGCAACAAAAGTCCAGGAAAGTTGTTGAATGTTAAAAACACCTCTTTGGTAACCGGTTAGTTGGTAACAGGTGAAAGTATCATGATTGGGTATGAAAGGGGCATCCTGGAAAGACGCAGTGATTCATAAGCAAGGATTGGGTGAGGTTCGCCACATGATTGCATGAAGGACATTACTACACCGGCTTAGGAACACTTCATGAAACTCTTGTCAGTAAACAGTTTGTTTCCTAATGAGCACATGCTGTTTTTATTTACATCTTGCACAGTACACACCCCTAACGGTTTTTTGTTTTTTGTTTTTTTGGAATTGGGGTTGTACATTGCGATATAAATGTGTAAGAGAGGTAAAATAGATGACACATGAAATTTCTCTCTTGGTCATTTGTATCTCAATGTACATGATGACTGCAAACGGGTTGTCTGCAAGCACAGCTGCCAGAAGAATGTAATACAAAGCGATATTAGTAGATTAACGAGGTATGTTGAGCCTAAAGACAGAGGGTCACAAATTCATGGATTCAGATAAAAGTGCCACCCGTTCACTATTTTCTTTTCCTGACGGTACTCTCTCTGAGCAATACAGATTCTCACTGAGGGAATGAGTCACTTGACTTAAAATATATTTATAATAAGGAACTTTTTATATTAATATCATAAGTGATGATTGAGATTATTTTTGTCAATACAATTTTTTGTTTAAGAAAATCCTGCTCATTCTGTCTTAAATCCATGTACTTCCTGGTGGAAAAGACCCCAACAAGAAGACGAATTTCCGCTGAGAACCCATGACTTCCTGTCAG
Source organism: Centropyge bicolor (assembly GCA_037975185.1). Classification (NCBI taxonomy): domain Eukaryota; kingdom Metazoa; phylum Chordata; class Actinopteri; family Pomacanthidae; genus Centropyge; species Centropyge bicolor. Next base: position 1,354,746 of record JBBMOC010000071.1, read on the forward strand.
CTGCTGAGACACTTGACAGCTTGACAGCGTCTCTTGCGCATGCTCTCGCGGAGCCCCGCCATTTGTGTGCAGTAGGTACTGATGTGATGCCTGTTTTATACAGTCTATGTGTGATGCCTTTGAGTTCAGTGGTTCGTAGTGGTTCGTGCGAATTACGCTTACACTCAGAAAAGGTCGGTCCGGAATTTTTGCGGCTGGAATGAAAAACTACTGCTGTACAGTTTGACTATATGTTCGGTCCTCAAAAAAATGATCTGAACTTCCCTTTTTATTTCAGCGACTCGAAAACAAAAGGGTTGTTGGTGTGTAATTCGCCTTCAAAATATTTGGATCAACGTACAGTTGTGAGCTGTATCATTAATTAGAATAACTGTTATTGCATAGATCTTGAACATATTTGCTTTCGTTTTCAATCAATATGCTGTTGTACACAAATGAAGACGTTCAAGTTATAAGTGCTGTAGATTTTGGGAAAGTCCGCTTTTATTCTGAATAATGAAAAACTACTGGAAGTGTTCCTGTTCTTGACGCGTTTGTGATGTTATTGGACCAAGGCTAGCTTAACTCCAGAAATGCATAGTGATGCTATGACTAGCCACAAGACTATGGATGACAGTTATTAAAAAGCAGTAGGACACTACTCGGCAGTCGTGACATGTGAAAAATCAACGCGGCTCTCAGTCACAGTGGAAATATTAAGCCCTAGTGTGGGCTGTGATACAGTTTTAGAAGGTACAGTCGAGCCTGGCCCTGGAGAATGGCTCATATCTCTCCTCAGCCTCATGAATGATGCTGTCACAAGAAGACAGTAGACTCATATGAAGCTCCACAGAGATGTTGGCAGCATTCATACACGTAGCTCAAGTATTCGCAGGCTAAACAGCAATGGCTTTGAAATCAAGGAGGCCGTGGACGACTGTTATTTTCGGCGTCTTTGTCGGATTCACTGCGTCCTCTTGGCTCATTGTCCCTCAGGTTCAGGAGACTAAGAGGAAGAAATCTCAAGTGTGCTTGTACTACAGCGACTCCTCCGCCGGGAAAGATGCTGACATCCTCGGGAACACCGCGGCTGTGAAGCACCGGGACAGCCCACAGTTCCGTCCGGCGGAGGACAGGGGGAACAGGAGCGGAGATTTTGGGGGCAAACCCATAAGCAGACCGAACAGTTTCCTCTATGTCGGCGTGATGACGGCCAAAAAATACCTGCGCTCTCGCGTCGTGGCGGCGTACCAGACCTGGGTGAGCTCCATACCCGGGAAGGTGGAGTTCTTCTCCAGCGCTGGCTCCGGTGATGTTCACGTGCCCGTCCCGGTGTCGGTGTTTTCGCTGTCAGGTGTGGACGACTCTTACCCACCCCAGAAGAAGTCATTCATGATGCTGAAGTACATCCACGACCACTACCTGGACAAGTACGAGTGGTTCATGCGGGCAGATGATGACGTTTATATAAGAGGTGATTGTCCTGTGAAGAGTAAAGCTGATGGCTCCAGTGTATGCAAAACACACAGCCCACTGAAGTACTTAGATTCATGAGGCATAGTGATGGCCAAATGTAGGTCCTTTTTTCACGTGCTGCTTAAATGTTGACCCCCTGTACTTGCATTAGTTGTATGCACTGCACTATGAGGGATTATTACTAATGTTTTGGTTGCAGTTACTTTCAGATTTACCCCTAAAACTGGCTAAACTACTGGGTTGATCATCTGACTGCTCAGTTCTTTGCCTGTTGCACTTTGTTGAAGTGATATTGGCGTATTCCCAGATCTCAGAAATTACTTAGATTAGGACAATGAACAATCTTACCTTAGACACCCTATTCTTGGACAATCTTCTGATCAAATAACCTCCATAACACTACTACTACTTTAAGTATTTTCTATTTTTCAGTGTGTAAGTCAAAGACCACTGTGTGTGCAGCTGTGTTAAAGTACATTACCATTAGCTGTAGAAACATGCAGGCTTACTGGTCTCTTTGAAGAGAAAAGGTTTTGTCTGATAGGTGATTTAGATGAGAGTGTAGACAAGATCAATTTCATGTTTTATTTCTCATTATATTAATGATTACATTAATGTTGATGAGTTCTGATAGACTGATTTGTCACCACCGCACAAGTCCACATGGGCTGGGATATTGAATATACATGGAATTATAAATACATAATGTAATAACAATATAAAATTGTTAGTTTATGCTTTGTTTTATTTTTTGCCATTATACAGTGATGGATTTTGATAAGTTTATCTTGCTTTGTAAGATTAATAACGTCTCTGTAGAAAGCCATGATTATACTCATCAAAGTAACATATATAAAAAAGCCCATCCAATTTCTTTCACTTCACCCTCTGACAGGAGAGAAGCTGGAGTTGTTTCTGCGGTCTCTAAACAGCAGTAAGCCCCTTTACCTTGGCCAGACAGGCCTTGGCATGGCTGCGGAAGTGGGCAGACTGGCCTTAGAGCCCGGAGAGAACTTCTGCATGGGAGGCCCCGGGATGATCTTCAGTAGAGAGGTGCTACGCAGGATGGTCCCTCACATCAGTACCTGCCTGAGAGAGATGTACACCACCCACGAGGATGTGGAAGTGGGCCGCTGTGTGCGACGGTTTGGAGGAACACAGTGTGTGTGGTCTTATGAGGTATGGATTGAGTCAATGTGCTTCCTTTTCTTTCAGGCTCCTGAAATATCATGGGTTTCTGTATTCAGTCAGAGTACGGGAATTTAATCAATTCTGCAGGAATATTTAGATTGCAGTCATGGTGTATTATAACTTTTCATACATAGTGTATAATGACATATCATTTCCAGAAGAATTTTTAGTTTTTTATTTTAAATTGGAGACAAGACAGCAAGAAAGATATGATTTTTGGTCATGGATGCCCTCTCATTTGGTGATACACAATCATGGCAAAGCCATTCCACTTTATATCACGGCTTTTATGTAAGCATTGTTCAGTTTTATGGCTTGCAGAGTGGTTCATGTGGACTAGAAATAACATTAGGCTAGAATTAAGAATAGAATATTACACAGACATCATCTGCACACTGCTTGATAAGACATGCCAGACATGTAAAATACATGTGACTCTTAAAAACCTGTGTCACTGAAATTTGGTAGAAAGTTGGGTAATGAGTACAAGAATCGTTATTAGGCCGTAGTAGTTAACATGTCCTTGCAACACAGACACAACAAATCATGTTAAAAACAGTGGGTTGGTATGTGACAGCAAAACAAAGCTACTTAAATGAACATGCTTGCAGATAGAATTAAAAGGTATTGAAATAAAAGGCAAAAATATTTGATTAAATTGTACTCACTAATTGTGGGTATGACCACTGAATATGGCTTTGTCACACTTTGTCTGCACCATTAGGTCTCCAGCCTGGTTCAGATGTCCACTGAAAGCATTTCAGAGTGGAGTGTTTAAAGCAGAATGTTATTCAAGTTGCTTGTGCTTATGCTTATGTTAAGCATATTGAATACAAATTTGCAAAAAATTGATGATTGATGTTGAAACAGATAGTTGTGGCTGTACTAATTTTAATGATTCTGTGCAGCATATCTTCTTTTCTTTATTTTCTACCTGTATTTCCTGAATAGTGATTATTAGGGGGATGAAAATAGTAGCATTCCTGTTCCTGCATTGACAGTTATCAACAAGAAAAGCAAGTTTTGTTGTGTTTGTATGTGTCCTTGTTCCCTTTTGTCATCTTTTCCATCCCATCCAACTCAAATTGGATTTTTCATATTTGAGCATGTGTAACTGTCTGTTGTGTCTTTTTGTCACATTGTTTGCAATATGTTGCAAACTAATTCAATGCAAATGTATTAATAACAAGATAGATAATAGATAGAATAGAATTGACAAATAGATAAATAGTTTGATACAGAGTATGTACCAAACACAAAGTTAGTGACACATTAAATATAATTTTATTTGGTCAGTTGTCAGTAAATTTAGGCATTAATATTAATTCACAAGTGACATTTACATTTGAGAGTGGGGGAAAAGATCTGCCTGTGATTTTTGGCATAAATGGAATATCACCTGAAACTAAGAATAGTTGGGGGTTTTTAACTTAGAATGATCCCTTTATAGCTACATAGTTATGTTTCTGCAGTAGCCCAGACAGAAAAAAACAAATACTGGCTCTAGAGAGGGCCCTTTGCAAGTTTTGCAGCCACCACAGGTTTTCCTTTAAGCTTGGAAAGGTAAGTGGTGGGGTACTTTGGTTACAATCTACAACCTCACCACTAGGTGCCACTAAATACAATACACTGGACCTTTAAGCTCTATATACAGTAAATCTGTAGTGAAAACAATCTTTTAATTAAAGCACACTAAGTCGAGTTTAACCAAGGTGGAACATGGTAAAATGTTTTGAGAGTGTTGTTTGTGTACTTGGACATCATCCCTGCTCTTATAATGGTATTGCAACTTTTTCCACAGATGCAGCAGCTCTTCTATGAGAACTATGAACATAACAAGAAAGGTTTCATTGAAGAACTTCACAGTAGCAAGATCCATAATGCCATTACACTGCACCCCAACAAGAAGCCTGCCTACCAGTACCGGCTCCATAGCTTCATGCTAAGCCGTGAGATCTCAAAGCTTCGTTATCGCACCATCCTGCTCCACCGTGAAGGCATGATTATGAGTTACCTCAGTGATACAGAAGTACTGTGGGAGGATCAACAACTGGGGTCCCTACCTTCCTACATGCTTTATCAGCCCAATGAGCGAAATGATGTTATTGAATGGAATTTCCTCACTGGCCGCCATTTTTATTCCGCGGTTGACAACAAGGTCGCTCGGCAAAGCCTCGGGAACTTGTTTCGGACTGCACTAGAAGACATTATTAACGAGGTCATGGAAATGATTAATGAGAATTCAAAAACACGTGGCCGTCTAATTGACTTTAAAGAGATTAAGTATGGCTACTACAGGGTGGATCCAATGCATGGTGCAGAATACATCTTAGACTTACTGCTTCTGTACAAGAAACATAAGGGACGTAAAATAACAGTGCCTGTGAGGCGGCATGCTTACCTTCAGCAGCCTTTTAGCCGACCCTTCTTTACTGAAACTGAAGAATTGGATGTTGCTGAACTCCTTGCTGCCATCAACTCAGAATCCCTGTCTTTCCTATCCAACTCTCTGAAGTTCTTGTCACCTTTCCAGGTCTATGAATCAACCAGGGAAGTGTGGGAGCAAAGCCAGAGAAAGGTCAACATCCTTGTGCCATTGTCTGGTCGCTATGACACCTTTGTCCGCTTTATGGAAAACTTTGAGAAAGTGTGTTTGATACCTAAGCAAAATGTTAAGCTTGCCATAATTCTGGTGGACAATGAGAGCAATCAGAACAGAGGAAAACACATTCAGTTAATGAAAGACTACTACAGAAAGTATCCCAAAGCTGACCTGTCCATAATCCCCATGACAGGCAACTTTTCACGGGGACTAGCTCTGGACCTGGCCTCTTCACAACTTCATAATGACAGTCTACTCTTCTTCTGTGATGTTGATCTTATTTTTAATGTTGATGCATTGCAACGCTGCAGAGGCAATACAGTCCAAGGGAGACAGGTCTATTTTCCTGTTGTTTTCAGTCAGTACAACCCTAACATGGTGTACTCTGAGAAGGCCCCAAAAGAAAACAAATTTGCGCTCACAAAGAAAGGTGGTTTCTGGCGAGATTATGGCTTTGGAACCACCTGTGTTTTCAAGAGTGATTTCCTAAAAGCTGGAGGTTTTGACACCTCAATCCTAGGCTGGGGATTGGAAGACGTAGACTTGTTCACTAGAGTTATTAATTCTGGTTTAAAAGTGTTACGCAGTCAAGAACCAGGAATTATCCACATGTATCATCCTGTCCACTGCAGTACAAGTCTTGGACAGAGGCAACACAAAATGTGCCTTGGGTCAAGAGCGCGTATGTTTGCATCGACAATACAGTTAGCGGAGCTGTGGCTGGAGAAACACTCTGGGTATAACAGAACTTCATCCTGACATTCCAGCCCTGCCATATATGCTAGTTAACTTCAGTAATGCTTGAAGGCAGACAGATGGATAGTGGACTGTCTGTGTGTGGGTTGTAGTGTGCCTGTGGATCAGAGGTCTAGTAGAGTAGAAAATATGATCAAGACCCAAAACTATCCTATCCAAAACAGAGATGGGCCTAACTGTGAACTCACAGCAGATAAAACCAACCTCAAAGGGAATCAGAGGAAAAAGTGCAAGAACAGGACTGAGTCAAGGACTGCTGCACCCAATTTCTTGGAAGCCTGTGTAAGTGTTTACTACCTTATCCAGTTACAAAACAAAACAATGACTAAATACAAATCAGCTGTTTGTTGGTACAATGCCATTGTTCTAGTAAATTCAGCATTACAGATTTATGGATTTATTATTTACTGTGTCATTGAAATAAATATAGAGCTTTGGTTCTGTACCAGTCTCATTCTAAGACATATTTAATGAACAATGCTACTTTGGGGAGTCCCAAACTTGGGACCCTTTAAAAAATGACTCAAAGAACATTCACCAAAAATATCTGATGTTTGATTTTATGTCATGTGTAATCATGGCAGTAAATAAAAATGAAGGAAAAAATATTTACTATAGCCAAAACATAAGGATTTTGAAGGTATATTGGAATGTGGATGGCTGCTGTGTAACACCCAAAAAAAATAACACCCAACATATGTTTTATCATAGACTTTGATCACTGCGTCTGACATTGCCATTGCACTCCACTTCTTGGACCCTCCTCATCTTCCTCATAAGCTTCCCTGCTGTAGCTTCTCTGTTGTGACTCTGCATCAAACACACAGAGTTCCACCTCCTCCATGTCACCAGTTATCATCACATCCTCCCTGGGAGGAAGTGGTCTTTCCAGCTGGAACATGAGATGCTCTGGGAGCCAGTGTTTCTCTGGGAATTCCGCCTGGAACTGAATGATAAGCTGTCCCTTTTCACAGGGATCCCTGTATATCGGCATGCCCTCACTCTGAACACTTTTGATGTCATCGTGCTTTATTACTTCACCTGGCTGTGAGTTGATGATAAGTGTTCTGTTGTCTAAGGTCTGAATGGTCTTCTTGAAACCACACAGGACCCCAACAAGTTTTGTGTGTCATCACCAAATTATCATCTTGTCTCTGGAAGCCAAGGCTGTGTGGTTAATATCCCTGCCAAGATCGTTCTTGTTCGGCTACTGTACCATTGTTATTTAACCTGTTGCTCAGCTAGTCCTCTAATTTCAACTCTCATGTCCACTTATTTTCTCTGATGTCTATTATAGCTATAATTTGTTTACCTTGTTTTTATTAAACAGACAGACAGATCACTTTATTGATCCCTTTGGGAGAGCCCCTCCGGGCAATTGACATTTCAGTTTACATCCCGTCCAAGAAACATACAGTAATACAATACCGGGGAGACAGGAGCGGGAGAAACTTGCGGGTCAATCAAAAAGGTTGGAGAGTGGGGGCTGGAGCATCTTGTCTGCATACCATCCAGGAGAGTGGGAGAAAAACTGGCCTTGAGAAGGCGGGTTATCTTGGGGAGCCAATGAAGATAACAATTGCCAAACTATGGGGATTCAGCAGTTTAGTACAGCGTGCATAGTGATTATAATGAGCTTTGCAAAATTGAAGTGAATATGTGACTGTCAGACTATAAGGTGGAAACTTGTCAGACACAGCCCTCCCAACCAATTTTGGAAAAGTGTAGAGGGGAGGGATTTCAGATGTTTGATGATCTGTCAAACACTTTATTTGAAGCATACTGACACTATTAAAATCACATGCACAATCAGACAATTTCTAGCAATGAAATGACTGACTGATGATGTAGCACATCATGTTATCAGAATGTTGCATTGTTTCTGGTTTTGTCAGTTCCAGTCAAATCTTTGGACAGACGTTACACCTGTAGTGATTTCAGTTTGACTGGACTTGGAATCCTGATCAACTTAGTCATTTTGACCCAAGACCTGATTTGAGTAGGGTCAGTTACGTCAGGTCAGTTGTATCATTCAGTTCTACAGTATCTTTCAAAGGACATTGCTGAGCAAAGCAAAGGATGTTTCAATCACTCCCTGGCTTCTCCTAGACTGAGATGAATTGTCATTATATTAGCTTTTTCTTGCCATACTGCCATTTTCTTGTTTTTTCTGTTAATAATGAGAAACAGGAAATGTTTTTGTCATGAAGACAGCAGCTGTTTTCAGACCATATAAATGTACACTTTTTTTGGCAACATAAAAATATGCGTAGTTTCTGTCAAGAGCAAGCTAATTATTTTGTTACAGAGGCTTCAAGCTTTTAAATCTGCTAGCAATAAAAACTGTGATACTAACAACTGAATGTTTATAATCAAATTTGAAATGGTCAGTGTGTCAGTCCATTTATAAGCCTTTTGTTGTCTTTGCTTTCATTTGAAATAAAATATTGGATTGCTGTAAATTTTTAAAAAGAACATTGTTCACAATTTCAGAGTAAAAGCTTAATGTCAAAGACACTAAGCTGAACCCATTCAAAGTTTTGGTGCACTTCCTCTGGTATTTAAAAGGTGCTCAGGAAAGACCTATGAAAGAACAATACGAGCAACACTAAGATCAACAACTTTAACACAGTAGAGTGATCATAATAACTTACACAATAAACACTATAGTATATGGTGAGCATTTAATTTGAGTCTTTTTCTGTCATCATTTATTGGTGTGGGTTTGCAGGACTTTAATGGTCCCATCTATCAAAAGTGATAAATGGCATTGTGGGATTAGTAGCAGTACTTGCCTAAATACCACACTGAGAATTAGGACTTTATTTCCATTGTTGTCCCTGTTTTGTTTTTCATTTTAATCTAGCAACCATTTAGCAAGATGGAGACTGACAATGTCAGTCATATGTCACTGGAAACCTTCAATTCATTAAACATGTTGATAGGCAAGAGTGCATGCAAAAAAGGGTGACATTTATTAACAAATAGACTACTGAAAGAGGCTAAATTAACGCCTGGAAATTCAACCAAAAAAAGCTGCAGCATTTTACCTTCTCAGCCTCACTTAACTGCAACCTACCACTTGTCCAGGTGAGCTAAACCAAGAGCATGCATCACGATTGAACAAAATTATTAACAAAAATCAGATGTAAGATTTCTCAGTTACTGCTGAAATCAGAGGTCACCTATTCAATTTGATTTGATTCCATTCAATTCTGGACACTGGACCAACCCTCGCTATAAGCTTCGTCAAAGAGGAAGGTTTTAAGTCTACTCTTAAATGTGCAAAGGGTGTCTGCCTCCCAAACCCAGACTGGGATCTGATTCCACAGGGGAGGAGCACCTAGCTTCACACACACAGTCAACTGTTTCACACCTGAAAGCTGCTCAGTGCAATCTGTGGGCCACTGAGCAGCTCCACTGGAAACATAAGCCACACTTTCACCGCATGATACAACTCAGCTTCACTGTACCCACTCTTTGTTCTTTTTCCGTTTTGGATAGTACCTGACACCTGGTACATTTTCTGGGTATTACCTTGGTCGAGGGTCACAGCAAGCTGAGCCAATACTACAATGTGACATACTTTCTTCATCAACACTCCCAAAGCCATTTTAAAAAAAACTGTCAGCATTGAATCCTCATGTAACTTTGCAGGATAACAACCAATGTTTTGGAAAATAGCTACTGTAAATTATAGTTTTCTCTTTGAGTTTGGCTCATAATATGTACAGATCCTTTAAAGGCTCACCATTTCTCCTTTTGCAACTTTGCAACTAAAACCTTAAGATGTATTTGCCATTGTTTTGAAAATAGTAAAAATTTGCTTGCAAAATCCAGTACATAGCTACACCTGGCTTCTCCTCTGATACCGGCTTGTTTCACTGTAGCTCCACCCCACACTGACATGGAAATTTCAGCCATCGCACTGACCGCTTATTCAACCCTTGTCTTTTGTTAAAAATGAATTAATGTTGCATTAAAATATCATTTGGCAATTGGTTATTTTGTCCTGTTATTGTGCTTTGACCAATTCTAACCATCACATATGTGAAATACTCTTACAAAGTTGAATTGATATCAAACTGATACCCACTTCTATCTATTGATAGAGCCAGATGAAACCAACCATTAAGCTAAAGTGCAAGCATGCCTTAAGGACATTTAAAAAAAACCTGTTATTGTAAATGGTCCCACATTCAAAATACATTACCTGAAGATTTTACCACTCAAGATGTCACTGCCCTGGTCTCTAGCACTACCTTAAGGAGTTATCTTTGATCATGATATGTTCTTACTTACTCCCACAAAAATCAAACTTCATGGACCGCCTATTTCACCTGTGTAATATTGCAAAAATCAGACACATCTTGTCTCAAGAAGATGCAGAAAAACTCATCCATGCATTTGTTACTTCTAGGCTGGATTATTACAATTCCTTATCATCAGGCTGCCCCAATAAGTCTGTGAAGGCTCTCCAGCTGATCCAGAATGCTGCAGCATGTGTCCTGACAGGAACTAGGAAAAGAGAGCATAGTAAGTAATAGTAGCAAGTAGTAGTGTAGTAGTAGTAGTACTATAACATCTCTATGTGGCTATGTGGACTTGCATTATGATATTGTATGTTTTCTCTCCTCCTGCTCTCTCTCTCCCTCCAAATACTTTGCTCACGGTGGGAATTGTTGGATCTCTGTAAGTAATTATGAGGATTGCAGACTAGATCTGCTCTATATGAAAAGGTAACTTTTTGTTTTGATTTGATGCTATATAAATGAATTAAACTGAAATTACTTATAGCATTCTTATCAAAAGATTTCAGATAGCCTATGATCGTTGATTGTTTATCCATATAATTGTTCATTTTACGTTTTACTGTACAATTGAAATATTTTAATTGATTCATAATGTAATTTGCCAAGCTAACTAGATCCTAGATATTCTCTGCTTTTTGGTAAACACTTTCATTTTCTTTTTAAATTTATTGCGTTTTTTTATTTGGGAAACAGAAGGAGTAGTAGGCTCGTACTGACACGATGGGAGCCACGGATGTATTGTATTTTATAATGGAAGCTCAGGTCAACAATTTTTCTTGTGGAACTTAAAGGCAGCATGACGGATGACGTTGCGGAAGAACAGTAAACATGGCGTCCGGACAGCAATGGGTGTTGGTGGAAATGGTACAAGCGTTTTATGAGGTAAGATTCGTCTCTCTACAACTCTGTCGAGTTGAATCATTTCTTAACACTTACGATTAGTTTCTCGCATTTTTAGCTACATATAATTTTAACTTTGTCTTGGGCTGTTAATGGTAAACTTCTCAGTCAGGAAGTATCCGTGGCCTGGAGGCTGTTTGACAGACTGTCGCACCCAATCGTATGTTAACGAAAAAAGTAACGAGAGGAAGTTGACTGATCCCTGGAAAGCCTTCGCCTCGTCTGTAGCATCAAAAGTAGAAAATTATATCGTAAGTGATTCATTGTATGAGTTACAACGTTGGAGCCAGGGTCAACAGTAAAGTTAATGTAATGTGATAAACGTTATATGTTGATGATGCTTTGGTGCCTCACGTTAGTGGGCGTGGCGATAAGATAAGGTAAGAAAAGCCTTTATTCGTCCCACAGTGGGGAAATTCACAATTAGCCAGTTCATGTCATGTACTACAGAACTGCACAGAAATACATTTAAAGATGTTTTAGTTCTTAAGCATCTGCGAGTTTCTCGTATATCCAGAGTTTAACTTTGTAGAACCACTGTTGAGAGTTTCTATGACTTCTGATTCATTTATAATTTGTGTGACTTGAAAGTGTTGTTGTGGTCTAACTCCACAATTCTATGGTCCACCTTAAGTTTTGATTACTCATCAGTGACCAGCTGAAGGTGGAGTCTCCGCTCTGTTAGCTTTTAGGACTGTGTTATATGTGTTTGGCAGCCTTGAACAATGCAATACTGTGTAAGATGGCACGTGTTTCTTACTTTATAAATCTGCATAGTAGTCTGGACAGGGATACTCTGCTTAATCCCTAGACTTTCTTTCTTTAACTGTCCCTTTCAATTCAATTTTATTTAGTTGCACCAAATCATAATGACAGCGACAGGAGGAAAGAGGAGAGGAATGAGAGCACAAAACTATGAGAGAGGGAAGAAATTGCATTAGTAAGATGCATTGATGGGTTATAAAATGGACACAGGTGGAGGAGAGAGAGGAGAGTGAGCCTCAGTGCATCATGGGAAGTCCCCTGGCAGCATAACTAAGGGATGGCTCAGGGCTCACCTGGACCAACCCTAACTATAAGCTTTGTCAAAGAGGAAGCTTTTAAGCCTACTCTTAAATGTGCAAAGGGTGTCTGCCTCCTGAACCCAGACTGGGATCTGATTCCACAGGAGAGGAGCTTGATAACTGAAGGCTCTGGCTCCAGATCTACTTTTGGAGATTCTGGGAACCAAAGGAAACCCTGCATTCTGTTTTCATGTGTGTTTTCTTCCAGTCTAACATCCATTCACCAAGAAGATCAGTATTTAATGTCTGACATTAAGAAATAGCAGAAAACAGCGGCACAAAAACTGGAAAACTGAACCATTGAAATAAAAAGTTAAACATATTAAGATCTCTGAATTCTGTTCATGGAATATTATGGAATGAGGCCTGGCTTGACAATATACCTAAAGGAATTGGTGCAGAATGTGAATGCAGGAGGGATTCATACCCATCCACCAATCTGACACCAAAATATTCTTTGTGTGCCTGTCTTCCTAAGGCTCCTGCTTATCACCTGATTCTGGAGGGGATCCTCATACTGTGGATTATCAGACTTCTGTTCTCTAAGACCTACAAACTTCATGAGACCTATAAACTGACAGAGAAGGTAAACTCAACATAGTGCAGTGATGAACAAACAGCAACAGTGTTTGTGTGTACTGTATGTGTCAAACAACTGTCATGTGGTTCCAGGAAAAAGAGGACCTGATTGAGGAGTGGCAGCCAGAGTCTCTTGTTCCTCCCGTTTCCAAAGACCATCCCTCCCTCAACTATGATGTGGTCACAGGGTAAACACACAGGACACCCCTCTGCTTTGCCTTCTCCTTTTAAATGTTGGCCGAAACAAAACATCCAAAAGAGCTAAGGGTCCCTCCAAGTGTGCTCACATACAGCTCACATGGGCATTTTTATCATCACACCTGTGCTCTAACAGGATAAAGTGCAATATGAGATGACCTTGTAAGGCAGTAGTTATCAGAATCTCTCTGAACAGCATTTGTACTGCCATATTAAGTTAGACTTTGACAATATAAAAATAGAAGTCTTAAAATCCAAGATGATGGCACACTTGAATCAGTATCACTCTTAAACTGTTTCAACAAAACTTGAAGATTTGATTTTTTTTAATTTATATTTATTTTTTAAAGAAGGTAGGAACAGTCTGATACATAATGTAGTGTCAGAAACTGTAAAGAGGTTAAAGGCTTTGCAACCACAAATACATTTAAAAATCCAAAAATCATTGGTGCCAGCAGTCTATCACCATGTGTGTTTGGATGCAGATATGGATCCAGGTGAAGGTTAAGAAACATTTCCTGTCATAAAAACAACCAAATTGAGTGGAGTGGTGGTGTGAGGTAATTTTCTAGTTGTATTGTCTACTTTTTTGCAAGGCTCTCCAACTAGAGCCTGAATGATGAACTGACATGGCTGACATTATAGGCTGATTCATGTTTATCACAGATATCAGTGTATATGTCAGCCAATCGGTAACAGTAAATGTATTTACATTACATGCAGTAGTTTGTTCAGAAGAGAACACTGTAAACTGCTCACTACATATCTGGGTCACAATTCTCAAAAAGAAAGCAAATGTTAAGGAAGCCTTAACCCTTAAATTGATATCAAACTCAAAAGAATGTGTTGGTTTCATCAATACCAATAAAAAGCCTTTATCAGTTGAATTCATCTCATTCTATTACTACTGACTGGTTATTGTCTGCCAGTGCTCTTCTTGCTGGGTTCTAATGAACCAAATTCTCAATGAGTCAAGAATTTAATTTCAATTTCAATTTCATTCAGTTGTTATGCAGTTCCTTTGTGTCAAATTTGTTTGAAACTTTACTTTAATTTGAAACATTACCCTGCAACAAAATACCTGGAACTTTGAAAAAACGAAAAGCTACAATGTTGCTCACTGTAATGGATGACCAAACTGTAGCAAGGATGATGTGGCAGCAAGTTTATGTTAATACCTTGGTGCAGAGGCCCAGTGGCTGCCTGGAAATGAGACAAAATAGATGAAAATTGCACGCTGGTGGAAAATGACTAGAAATGCACAACACTGCTATGTTACTTTAACAATAAGTTGATGTTGTTTTGTGCTCTGAACTTTATTCACTATTACAGTGTTTTACAGTAAAATAAGTATTCAAATGCACCGTTTTTCATTACAGACCTCCCAGCCACAAAATCACAATCAATGGAAAAGAGTGCATTAACTTTGCTTCATTCAACTTCCTGGGTCTCCTCGACAATGAAAGGGTTAAGGTCAGTATTTATTTCTTGTAGTTGTAGATTTTCAAAATGTTTTCCTTTTACTTTGTCAGTGGAATTGGAATAACTTCTCTTTTCTCCTCACAACAGCAAAAAGCTTTGGCGTCACTGAAGAAATATGGTGTGGGCACATGTGGTCCAAGAGGCTTCTATGGAACTTTTGGTGAGAACTTTTTTTTTTTCTCTGCTTTTCATCTTCTGTTAACATTCCACCACATGACATCCAGATAATTCAGTGGACTGTAGAAATACACAGTATCTGTCAAAGGGTGCAACTTTGGTTTCGAACATTAAAACAGAAAACATTGCTCCATAGTACTGCTAGTGGTCAAAAACTCCACAGGATAACTTCAGGGCACAGTAGTTATTATGGTATATTAGTTGGGATAATGATCATGTTTAAAAAGAGTGTCTTTCATTTTTGCCCTGCATTACAAAAGTCTTTCTTATATACACTTTGAATCAGGTTTAGTTTAGACGCCACTGTATGCTAACCTGAATATGTTCTGTCATAACTACAAAGTGAAGTCTCATTAGTGAAGTCTGGTGTAAGTTTTGGTTTTAGCTACTCTCTTGTTTACCTCCCAAAGACGTTCACCTGGAGCTGGAGAATCGTCTGGCCAATTTCATGAAAACAGAAGAAGCAATCATCTATTCGTACGGCTTTGCAACAATTGCAAGTGCAATCCCTGCCTACTCCAAAAGGGGGGACATCATTTTTGTGTAAGTACTATCTCCTATGTGTCTAGACAGCCTTTTTGGATATGTATTCCCTAGTATTGTGTTTTCAGTTTTGTATTATGACCTTGCTTGTGTGTTCAGGGATGAAGCAGCCTGCTTCTCCATCCAAAAGGGTCTCCAGGCGTCCCGCAGCTTCATCAAATACTTCAAACACAATGACATGGAGGATCTGGAGAGGCTGCTCAAGGAGCAGGAGCTGGAGGACCAGAAGGTTAGTACAGGATTGAAAAGAATTATTGGGAGTTGGTGTCAGGCTTTTAAATGTAACCCAGGGTTTTTGAACTGCAAATTGTTTTTTTATAATCCTGCTTTCATTCTGGTCTTTAAATGAATGCTGCATGTGTTACTGTCGCTTCACAAAGTATCAAATAGTATCATACTCTGTTTCCATTGCAGAATCCTCGTAAAGCTCGAGTGACCCGGAAGTTCATCTTAGTCGAGGGGCTGTACATCAACACTGCAGACATCTGTCCTCTCCCTGAACTGGTGAGCAGAAAACTAGTGGACCTCAATGGCAGCTCATTATTCTCTCCAATAAACCTGTTCTCCTTCATTCATATAGTGGCCAGGCTGATTTGCTGAAAAGGAGCCCATGATTTAGTGATCACAAGGCACATGCACATCTACATAATCTTTGCAGTTTGCTGGGTAACCATCTGCACAAAAGACTAAAAAATATCTGCACAATTCTATCTCATTCACAAAATAACGGACATGACAACATTTCAACCACAAATGTTTTTACTCAGGTTTATGTAAGCACTCCCGGGTTCATTCAACTCAACAATCCATTACTGTTGATCACAAGAACAAAAGCAGCTGCACATGTAAATACATAGCACTGTTGGTCAGCTTGACAGAGGTCTATCAGTCAGCCTCTCTACAGTGAGCATTCAAGACAAAAGCAGCACATGTACAGCACATACTATACAGCAGAGTGTCAGTGCTCGAAGTGCTGCTCACAAAGATGGGAAATGTTTTTAAAATGGCATGATCACTCCAGGCCTGTCATGTTGGCAAGCAGATGTCTCTTTTTTATTGCCCATTTATTATGTTTGTGTAACCTCCAGGTGAAGCTTAAGTATAAGTACAAGGTGCGGATCTTTCTGGAGGAGAGCATGTCCTTTGGGGTATTGGGCGAACACGGCCGAGGAGTCACAGAACACTTTGGGGTCAATGTGAGTACACTCTTTAGTGAAGAATTACTGTATATCAGCACAGGACAAGGTTAGCAGCTAATTAAAAATGTCCGAAGTAGCACTTCCTTTGTTGGGTCACTAGCTGCTAGAAATGAATAATAGAACAGTATATATTTTAGACTAATGTCTCCTTGTCTTTTAATCTCATGCGCAACGTTCTTTTTTGTTGATGCTAGTCTGTCGGCCATGTGTACACTTCCTTGCCTTTCTGGTGTGCAGCAGGATGTATGCCAATAAAATAAGTTGAATTAGTTGTTTCCAATATTTATTTATCTTGATATTGTTGTTAATACAACCCCTGTTCCAAAAATGTTGGGGTACTATGTAAAACAACAAAAACAGAATTTGATGGTTCGCAAATATATTTAATTGAAAATGGTGCAAAGACAACATATTAAATCATTATTTTATGAAAAATATATGCTCATTTTAAATTTGATGAAAAAAAAAAGTTGGGACAAGGACATGTTTATCATTGTGTTGCATCACCTCTTCTTAAAATAGAGTTTAAATGTTTTGCTAACCACAGGAGTTGTAAATTTCATAGATATCAACAAAAATCAAATGATGTGGTATTGGGATCCAGACTATACTTGTTTTTTTTTTAACTTATTTTGGCCATGTTTATGTCCGGTTTGTGTGTGTGTGCAATAACTTTTAACCATTTCTGCACCATTCAGATAGATGACATTGACCTGATCAGTGCCAACATGGAGAATGCCGTGGCCTCCATTGGTGGTTTCTGCTGTGGCCGTTCCTTCGTCATTGACCACCAGGTAAATACAAAAAGAGTTGTATTGATAAATATTGAATTATACCTGTAAATGTGTCTTCTCTAGTGTCTAGTGTAAGAAAGTCTATTGCAGTATTGAATGTGTGAGATCATCTGTAGCTGTTGCAGGTCTGTCCCATACATTGTTTTTATCATTTGTTGTCAGCTGTGGACAATTCTGTCAAATAATAAAACTAATAAACCATTTCTTTTGGTGATCAATCAAAAGTGTCTGCAATACACAAATTAATTTTGGGGGAAAATGAACGCAAATGCAGGTAGAAAGAAGCGACAGGAATCAGATATGTAAACAGACTAAAAGTGAGTTACAGAAAACGAGAGCATAAATAGAAAATTGACAATAAAGTCTGAAGAACTATTAAAAGATATGTAGGTTTAAAGGAAGGTCCTGGAAGGTAAACACCAGGCTCAGCAGGGGTGCAGTTTCTGCTGTTAGCGGGGGCTTGTGCAATCTTAAACAGGCCATTTGCAGTGACTTGTTAATCCCTCCAGTATTCTCCAAAAAAGTTTTGATTATGTTTAATGTAAATACCAGTTTTGTTTGCTATGCTGCTAAATGGTTGTGCTGCTGATTTACAGCTATGGCAAAGGAAACAGTGTCCTTGTCGCTTAGAGGGATGTTTGACCTTTTTGAGAATGCTGTGTCCAGGCCTTGCACATTATGTTGATGCTGAGCAGTCAGTAATGGCTTGTTCCCCAACAGCAGTCTACTAAAGTACTGCATGGACTGTTTTTCTGCATAGATATCTGTAATTATGGCACATAATGTCACCCATATTACCTTCCTACCCGAATTATACCCACCTTATGTTTTCCATGTTTGATATCTAGATTTTTGATCTGTTCCTCTGAACGTAGTCCAACAGTAAACTAGTCTTATTGAGGGAGTGTTCTTAAGAAGTGCCCAAAAACAGATTTATCCAGCAGACCTCACCTGTAAAGCTAGAGCTACCCTCACCTTCAGATCACTCAGAGGAGCTGTTCACTGACACTCCCTGTACAGCTGCACAAGTGAAATAAAGCTGGTGGAGAGTCGAGGGGTGAAATTGCATGCAGCTAGTTATTTTAAATTTAAATTTTTTTTTTTTTAATTTAGGTCTTATTGTTATTGATATTGGTATTGGGGTTTTTTTTTCTACGAACTACTAATGACATCAACTGTGATTCATTGAAATGTCAGACAAGTCTCTCCTGTGTTCTGTAGCGTCTGTCGGGCCAGGGTTACTGTTTCTCTGCCTCCCTGCCTCCCATGCTGGCTGCTGCTGCCATCGAGGCCCTCAACATCATGGAGGAGGATCCAGGTACAAACCCTGTTTTTCACTTCTTTCTACTCCATGCACCTTTCCATTTTGAGGACATTTGTTCACCTCAACTGTGCAAAGGTGTTTACAGAATGGCTGCTATCAGAGAGAGGACTTTCCATTTCTAATTAATACTATTTAAAAGTTTAATTAAATTAATTAATTGAAAATTAAGCTCTTCTCTTTTCAGATCCATCCCCAGTCATCTATCTGTTTTCATCTGTTTTGCAGATATTTTCACTATCCTGAGGGAAAAATGTAAACATGTTTACAAGGCTTTACAGGGGTAAGTTCAGTTTTCTCTGTGAATTGATCTGTCAATGTGGTTTGAAAAAAAGACTGTCTATTCTTCAGCAAGACTCTATATATGTGAAACTTTATCTAAGAGTTTGAATTTGACTGTTGCTGATGAAACTAAGACGAAGGGGATATTTACTAAAGATTCCTTCTATAGGTACTAAACAGTAGTGGCACAGCTGTATATTATGTGTTTTTTCTCATGTCATACACTTTATGTATATTTAAGTGTTCTCATTCAGGGTTGCAGAGAATTGCAAACAGGCATTGCTCCTCATTTATTACCAGACTGGCCACTGCAGAGCAACATCTGCAGCACTTAATATTTCAGCAAGTTAAAAGATGCTTTAGACAGTTTTATTACAATACATCATTTCACTAGTACCTTGTACTTGTGCAGAAGTTGAAAAACATTGTGGTCATCTGGGATGTTCCCAAGGCAAAAAATCAAGAGTGCAGGTTACATTAGTGGTACAGTCCTCATATTGGGGGGGTTGCAGAGTGAGAGAGAGCTTCATTGTAGCTCTCCACTAGCTTTTCAGCTATAGCATCATTATTTGGACGAGGCACATAAGTGTACCTCTACACAGGTTATAGCCTTCCAGCGAAGCTCATAGCTGGCAGGAGAAAATGAAAGCAGGTGGCAGCCGCGTACGTATCAAAGGAAAAACATGACTGTCCATGCCATATCCAGGCCAGCAGATGATGTTAACAGAGCCGAGGATGCATGCAACAGTCACAGTCCTCTCTGAGGTCTTTATTGTTCTTCCACATCTCAACTTGATCTCCACCATTCTTGTTCAGTGTCATTTCATAATTACATTACAAACTGAGAGAAGAACTAACTGAAAACGCTTTGCTATCTTCTTTTTGTCTTCTCCTGGTTTGTGGGCATCAATTATTGAAATTTTCAGAGAGCTCGGCAGCTGCTTAGAGGAGTCCATGGGTGCGGATTGTTGGGACAATGTTTGAGGAGTCAGTTTTAATAAAGCTTTCAAATTGGCATCACTTGGCCTTTCCTAACAATGACTGTGAACACACACACTAACAAGCTAAATTAGGTCTGACACTTTGGTAAACGTTGTCTGAGAGCTCTAATGATGCTCGTTTCCTTTTTTTCATTCTAAAATTATACAAACCAAAAATAATAAGATAAGATTAGATATAGCCTATATTCCCTTAATCCTTTAATTGTGGGTAATTACACAATAATACACTAATCTTGTTTAAAATGTTGAAAAGAATGTTTCTTTGATGTTGAAGAATTTTAATTTTGGGTCTTTTGGAGAGCAGTTCATCTTTTACTCACTTAACTATTCACTAAATCAGAAATTTTGACTGGGGGTATGCATACTAATGTAGCATTACAGTGACTTGATATTCAGATTTTCGGTCTTGCTGTCATTGTTGTATTATGCCATTATTTTCATTTAGTCTGATTATCCATGTGTGACAGGACCCCAGGTCTGAAGCTAGTAGGAGAACCATTCGCCCCAGCTCTTCACTTACAGCTGGAGAAAAGTTCCGGCTCCAGAGAATCTGACATGCAGCTGCTCCGCACCATCGTAGATTATGTGAGTTCTCTCTCTTACAGTTGATTGCATCATACCCAGGCACAAAAGGATATTTAAAGTTGTTTTTTTTTCTCGGTCAATACTACAATACAAATAAGTGATATAATAAGAAACTGCTCGGCTGTTCAAATACAGTTTAACAAAATCATGATGAAACTCTTTTTGGTCATTTTGAGAACTCTCCTTAAAACAATTTTTTGATTGCATTTTTAAGCATGTTTTCAAGTAGAACAGAAAAATGGTTTGTATGCTCTGTAGTCTTTTTTTTTTTCATTTGTACTGCAGTAGTATGTCACATAGTTACATATAATTTAGTGTTAAATGACAGACATTATTTAATGTCTCATAGTAGTCTCCATGTTTTCTGCATCAGTGTCTGGAAAGACATGTGGCTCTGACCCTCGCTCGTTACCTGGAAAAAGAGGAGCGCTTCCTCCCCCCACCCAGGTAAAACCTGTCACCCCTGAATTGCACACATATGATCTCCTTTCAGTCTATTATATGACTTCTACAAAAGATTGGCTGCAGCAGTAATGATTTAGCTGTGTTGTAGTTGTAGATAGTGAAGAAACTGCGATATCTTTGCAGATGGTTCACTGAGCTACTTCTGTCGAGTGCACATTAAAACACAGGATCCAGTGCCGTTTAATCACTTTATTGTAGATGGTTTTATTTATGTACAAACAAAGCAAAAAGGGAAAATATTACAGATCACACTAAATATTAAATACTAATGTCCAAGTAACTTGTAATTGAGGTTGTCCAAACTTTCTTCAGTTATGCATCCACATAGGTCATTTCTTTTCCTTAAACACATCAAACACAAGGTGAATATTTCTTTCTTTGTTGTCACCGCATAGGACCTGGTCCAAAGGGAAAAAAGGAAGTGGCAGCCTTTATAATGTTGGGGGTTAGGTCTGGTTTGGCAGGCGGAAAAAAAACCCCTTGTGATTTAACAGATAGATATACACTTTGCCTTTCAACAAAAAGTCTGTGTGTGTGTGTGTGTGTGTGTGTGTGTGTGTGTGTGTGTGTGTGTGTGTGTGTGTGTGTGTGTGTGTGTATATATATATATATATATGTATAATATATGTTGACATGTTCGTTCATTACCATGAACACACACATATCATATACAACAAGTATATTGTAACTCAATCCTGCGTACATTGTACTGCTGGCATAAATGCTGGCACCAAATGCCAATTAATTTGCAGCCTGAAGTAGTCCTCAACAAATGCAGTTTTTCCTCCTGTATGAGTAAAGTTTGATTATAGACTACAGTAACTGGCAGTTTTAGGAACTTCAGTAGAAACCTATGGGCTATGACCTGAGCACTACAGACAGGGTAGGGAAGTGAGATAGTACAAAGAGATGGACTAGCACATTGTTACTTTTGAGCTGTGTTTACAATATGAAATTTCAGTTTCTGTCTGTTCAGCCTATGAACATCCACTGGAAAAGCAGAAAGAGATAAAAAGAGATATATGAATATCAGTGTGGAAAAAAATGTCGAAAAAAAAGGTTTGGGACATTATGTAAATCACAGAATTCATTCACAAAATCAGAATGCAGTCATTTGCAAAGAACTGTGTCTATGGTTGGTTGGTTTTAAGTATTTTGAAGCCCGTGCAGTAATATGCTTTTACACAATCATGTGTTTCACAAAGTGGTGAGCCTCTATCTATCTATCTATCTATCTATCTATCTATCTATCTATCTATCTATCTATCTATTCTGTAATCAAAAATGGGAAGCATACCTTATTAATCTCTTGTAAAAGCAGTGATAATTATATAATATGTTAATGCAGAGCATGTGACTAGCCTTGACATTGCCCTTTTTTGTCTGACTGTTCCTTGTGTGTGTCCTCAGTATCAGAGTGGTGGTCACCGTTGAACAGACGGAGGAAGACATCCAGAAGGCTGTGTCTTCTATCAAAGAGGCCACTTCAACTCTCCTCAAATGAGGATGTAGTGTTGGTCACTGCTGAAACTAAGCCGACATCACTGGAGTTTTGCAGTGAACTGGATAGGACATTACTGTGAGGGGAAGACTCCCAAGCAAGCACTCTTATCCACAGACTGTGAGCCCTGCACACTGAACGTCCTTTACTGATAAACACATGTTATTTTCTCCTGGTCTTGGTTTTGTTTGTCTATTAATAATTATTTGCATTTTCTCTCATTTATGATGTGTCATGAAAATACTATATGTACAACATGTTGTATGTTGTAATGAATGTAAGTGTGAACCCTCAGCAGGACTCTTAACAGTTGTCTTTCTGCTGTGAACAATAAATAAAGAAAACAACTACACTTCCATACACTACATTACTTGTTGCTTTTTTTTTTTTTAATTTATTGTTTATTTGGAGGAGCAAGTAATACAGAATTTCTCTTCTGTCCACATTCTCCAATGTCCACATCAAATTGTGGGTGCAAGAATGTTAATTGCTAATCCATGTTTTTAGTATAATAACAAAACAAATATAACAAGTATAACAAGTACTTGTTGCTTTTTATATGGTGACCAAAGTGGAGACATTGTGCTGATTGTTTAATGTAATATGTCTGCAGTCTCCTAGCACACACATTGTTCACAAAGGTTGTGATTTGATGCTGCTGCAGCGCAGATACTGCTAACCCTATTGTTGTGCATTGAGTTTGCCTTTGATAATAGCCATCAATAAAGCCACAATTTGAGAAACTGAGAGAGGAATACTGCCCTTCACCTTGTTTTATATGGTTTTCATGTTTGTAGCTCATTCCATAGGTTTTCTTTTTTTCTTTCTTTCTTTTTTTTTTTTTGCTGAGAGAAGCGTGTACGAAACACACACTGAATCTCTGGATGATGTGCTGCTCACAGGGACTATGTGTCTATGGAATGTTAAATGTTTCATATTTGCTTGGTATCAAGCATTTATTATAAACGCATGTAGGTATTTATAATAAACGCTTACATAACACCCCAAGGTGTTTATTAAACACCTTTGGCATTAAAAATCAGGTGAATTTTGACACACTTCTTTAATCTGTTATCATGGACACCAAAATGAAAAGCAGGAGGTTCTACGATGCACACATGCTTCTCAAGTAGCAATGTGTCTCTGGTGTTAGAGGTCATTGCATTTTTTCACGACATCACTTGCATGAAATTTAAATATCTGATGTAAATTAAGCTATGGTGCCTTTTTTGTGGAATGATCGTGCCTATGTTTTGGGTTAAGATGATTTTGAAGTTTTTAGTTCGACAAATTTGGGTTGGTTTGGTCAAGTCAGCTATGCTAGCCTAGCTTACAGCAGCAGCAAACAAGACTTTTGCATTGCTGGAAGAATCTCTGACTAGAGGAGGAGTGCCAAAGCCATCCACAGTGGATGCTATCCTCTTCCTCCACGAGAGCCAAAGCTCCAAACAAAAGACTGATTAAAATGTTTAAATGTTCATACTTGGAGTAGCAGAAGTTTAGACCACTTGATTTTTAATTCTTAGTATTGGGGGGCGGCTCAGAAGATTCCTAATGGAAGCGGTGGTTTGATCTCTGGTCCCTGCAGTCTATGTGTTGAAGTGTACTTGTTCAAGATCCTGAACCCCAAATTGCCCCTGATGGCTGTTCCATTGGTATGTGAATGTACGTTGCTTTGGATAAAAGCATCGGCTAAATGAAACTGTAGAATTGTATTGATTCAAAAATACTGAATCCTACATTTCCCATAATGCAAACAAAATAATCTCTCCAGTAGCTTCTCTTTGTCTGGTAGACTGGTATGCCCCACATAGATACCACACACTAGTTTTAAGCAGGTTTTGACCAGTTAATGTGTTAGGGTTAGTAGAAATGAGTGAGTAAGCGATTGCAATTTTTTATGTCTGTGAAATTCAGTGGGACATTCCAAAATTAGTGTTTGATTTACCTCTGACTAACCCCACAAGGAGCCAAGAAGTGTAAGCAGTGCTGCCCTGTATGGGTCTACCAACACCCTAAAGCTCCCCTTCAGTTGCCTCACGCAAACAAGAGAGACCATGCAGCATGGAGACTCCAGGGACCCCAAAGAAGCAGCAGCTGGCATCAAGGTCTGTACGGGTAGAAACTGAAGTGCTGCCAGAGAGTTACAAGTGGCGAAAGTGAAGCCAAGGCTGGAGGCCCTGATGGGAACAGTGGCAAAAGGGCAGTCAGGCCTGGGCTACTTATCAAGCTGCCAGATCACCAAAGCCAAAGGAAAGGAGCCACTGCATCAGATTCCTGATTCCAAGCTGTCTGTGACACCTTACCAAGTCCAGCTAACCTTCATACATGGGGCAAGAGTGAGACATCCTCTTGCCTACTGTGTGCTGGTAGAGGATCCCTTCAACACCTCCTCAGCAGCTGTCCCAAAGCCTTAGCCAATGGACATTACCACTGGCGCCATGATTAGATGCTGAAGGCAGTTGTGAAAGGAGTCACCACAGCCATTCAATTTAGTACATGGATAGATAGATAGATAGATGTACTTTATTTGTCCCAAACTGGGAATTTATTTTGTTGTAGCAGCCACAGCTGAAACAAAACAACACAGCACAACACAAAACACGTTAAATATGGTTACATGACATAAAACAACATACAGTGCAACAAACAACTACCCAAAAACCACTAATAATGGAGAGGTAGATGTGATGTGCAAGATAAAGCTAAATGTTGTGTAAAGAACATAGAGACTTAGACTTAGACTTCCTTTATTGTCATTACACAATATACACAGCAGTGCAAGTTGGGTAACGAAATTCTGTTGCGATGGCTTCCGACAATGGGTCAGCAGCAATAGTGTCAGGCAGTGGAAATATAAAAATATGTAAAAAAGAGATATTAAATATATAATATAATACATATAATGCAATAATACAGGTGCTAGAAGCTATGTATAGACATATGTAATGAATATATACAGGATATTGCAAAGAGCAAGTACCAGCAAGTTAAATTATTGCACTAAGTAGTGGTATTAAATGTAAAAGTGAATATATGTAGATATTTAGATTATAGAATAAATACACAGAAAATATTGCACATAACAGAAACAGTTGAGAAATGGTGAACAATGACAGCCATTTTTCCTTAAAAAAAAATAAAATTAAGATTTTAAGTTTAATTTAAATATTGAAATTAAAACCAAAAGTCATTGTCTGTAAACCCAAATGTATTGTCCATAATCAAAAGTATTTGTCTTTGTCCATGTAGTGTGCAGAGTTGGGTAGATGAAGGAGAGGTGGGTGGCAAGTAGTTCCAGAGAGTAGCGGTAGTGTGTTTGTGTGTGAATGTGTGTTAGTGTGTGTGTGAGGCAGATTCAGTGAGAAAAGGAGGGGGAGTGGGTGTGATCACAGAGGTCCAGGTGCATGAGTGTATGTGCTCAGCAGTTCTGCGGGGGAGGTGGGAGAGGAGGAGAGGGAGGTGTTCATGTAAGTGACCACATTAAGTGCGAACAGATCAGAAACTATCAGTAAATAACGCATTGTGAGTCCAGTGTTTTCTCTGCCAGACTGAGCTGCAGAGTTAAACAGTCTCATGGCAGGAAAGATTTCCTGTATCTGTCCATGTGACAGTGGAGCTGAATCAGCCTGTTGGAGGATAACTGTCTGTCCAGTAGCTGGTGTAGAGGGTGGTCAGGGTTATCCAGAGTGGATAACAGTTTGTCCACTGTCCTCTTCTTCAACGCAGCCTCTAAAGAGTCTGGTTTGCAGCCGAAAACTGAACCCGCCTTTTTAATCAGTTTGGTAAGCCTGTTCGTGTTTCTCACTCTGATGCTGCTTCCCCAGCAGACGACAGCAACGTACAAAGCACTGGCCACGACTGACTGGTAGAATATTTCCAACATTCTGCTGCACACATTGAAGAATCCCAGCTTCCTCAGGAAAAGAGTCTGCTCATCCTCCTCTTGTGTACAGCTTCAGTGTTGGTCGTCCAGTCCAGCTTGTTGTCAGTGTGGACGCCAAGGTGCTTGTAGTCCTCCACCATGTCCCCCTCCTCCCCCAGGACACAGAGAGGCTGTACCAGAAGTCCATCACCAGCTCCTTGGTCTTGGCCACATTCAGGTGCAGGTGATTTCTCCCGGACCACTCCACAAACTAATCCACCAGCGATCTGTACTCCTTAATACACCCAACCACTGCAAAGAGTCATGGGAGAACTTCTGCACGTGGCAGGGCCCAGTGTTGTGTACAGGGTGAACAGGAATGGAGACAGAACAGTCCCCTGTGGAGCTCCTGTGCTACTCACCAGCGTATCAGACAGAGTGCTGCCCAGTTGGGCAAACTGTGGTCTGTCTGTCAGGTAGTAATCCGGGAGATGGTGGGTGTGTCCACAATTATTGCATGCAGCTTCTCACAGCTGTGGTTGGATGATGTTGAATGCACTAGAAAAGTCAAAGAATGTGATCCTCACAGGGTATCTGCTTCCATCCAGATGAGAGTGTGCTCTCTGCAGCAGGCAGAACAGCATCATCCACTCCCACATGAGGTTGGTAAGCAAACTGCAGAGGGTCCACTAATAATTTCACCTGTGGTCTGAGGTGGGCCAGGACCAACCTCTCCAGCACCTTCACCACATAGGATGTCAAGGCAACTGGTTGGTAGTCGTTCAGTCCAGATGGAGTTGATGTCTTGGGGACAGGACCCAAGCTCATCATCTTCCACAGCTCCAGAACCCTGTCCTGACTCAGACTCCTGTGTCAGACTGTGTCTGATATATTATCATAAATTATTTCACAATTATCAGTAGTGCATTAAAGTGTAAACATTTTGTAGTTGCTATGTGTTGGTGCATTTTAAGTATTTAACATGTATATGCAATATATATGTAACAACATATGTTTTATAAACTGCAGAGTAACAATGACTAGTAGCAGTCAGCAGGCCTGTAGTTATATAGATAGTACAAAACTATCACATGGTGGCTACTGTATTTTTAGGCACCTTTTTGGTTAAATAAGTAAAGCATTCACTATTTCTCCTCTCATCTCATTTGCCCATTGACACACACTAGGCAAACCACTAGGTGCTAATCAGCAGTGTCTTGTCCAAGGACACTTTGACAGAAAGAGCACCAACCCTAGTGACCCCTCATGACTTAAGTTTGTGACGTTTGCACAATTCTAAAACATGTTGTGATAACAAATCACCAGGTTAAGTTATATTAAGTTAATATGCAAGTCATCCAGTTAATTTCGTAATGTTTAAGTGGGAGACTGCACAGCTGCAGAGGTCAGGAAAACACTGCTATCATGACAGTCCATTTTTGGTTACTAAATTAAAGATTATAGAACTGTTTTCCACAAACATGAAAAACTGTAATGCAATATATTAAATGTCATCTAATATAAATAAATTGTGGGTACTGAAATGCATCAGAGAGAGAGAGAGAGAGAGAGAGAGAGCTCAGTACTGATGGGGTTAACACCTCAACCATGGCCTTTTGACACAGGTTTTGTAGTGGGCCAACTGCTATGCTGACGTTCTGCCTCTAGGTGGAGCCCTCTACAAAACCGCACCTGTGTGTGTGCGTGTAAGTAGGCGCGTGCGCCTGCTTCACTTTTCCAAACTCGTTCCTTCGATCTCAGAAAGCAGTCTGGGACCATCAGCCCTGCAGGAGCTGCCCGGCTCTCTCCGATTTTCTGCCGGACTGTCCAAGGGATGAACGCGGCTTTCTTTTCCTGTGAGAACCCGCATCTGTCCCACACCTCCATGTCTGAGTCCTCCTGGAAAGTGCGCTTTTTGTCCGCGCCCTGTTGCTGACCTGGAAAACAAGAGCAGAGCCAACACAAGGACGTCAGCTTCTCAAACTGGATCAAACTATCTTCTTTTTGAACGTGTTTCCTGCACAGTTTTGTGAGTGAAAAGTGACGCCATGGCTCCCATCCTGAAGACTTTCCTCTGGATGCTTCTCTTGTTTCCAGACCTGAGATGTGACGGTGAGTCTGTTTCAAACCTCTAAAAGACAGGCTTTCAGATCGAACAGAGGCTGATGTGCTGCCCAAACATGGAGGCAACAAGGACTCAACTGATGTGGGAAAAGGTCTGCACATTTTGCATCACCTCCCTTCACATCCAGCTGTGAAACCTGGAAAAAGCTTTTCTGTTGTTTTCTTCCTGACCTTGATCATTTCACGCAACAGATGGAGCTTTTCCTCTTGTTGCACTTTAAAAGTCACACACTTGTGTAGGACTCATTGTGGTGAGGTTGCACATCCCATCTGCAGAAAAGGTAACTGCTTTTCATCAAGACATGAAATATTGAAATTTAAAACCAGGCCCTCTTAATTAAGAACAGATGGTGATTTTGCAGTCTTGAATGTCTCTTAAAAGTTTTTCTTTCGCACAAATGTTGAAACTGTTTCTGGTGGTTTTGAGGGTTGTTGCCCCCCCCCCCCCCCCGTTCCTCTGATCGCTTCAGCTCTTTGTCCTCTCTCAGCTTGTTTCCATGTGTTCCTCCTTGCAGCTCCTCGTCTTCATGCTTCAGAGTCAAACACTCATTGTGTCGTTGTCATGTTAATTGAACGCAGAGCTCGAGGTGATCTCTCTCTTTGTCACTCATGCTAATTCATTGACTGTCCCTGCGGGGGGTGAGGGCAGTGGAGATTTCCTGTTTTCAGCTCTGCCTCTCAGGACTACTTACCATTTGGTATGAAGTGAAAGGGACATGCCCCACCCCCAACACACACACACACACACACATTGTAAAGCAGTACAGAGGAGGCTGTGTTGAAATCAATATCCTGATTTCTTTCACTTGTTGAATATTGGCATCACTATGGTACAGATCTCTATATGTGATGAGTTTATCACTTGTTACATGCTGTTTCCCATGTGCAAAAAGTGTAATGTGAATGTCTTTTTTTTTTTTACATGATTTTCCAAATTTCATTGTGAAACGTTCACATGTGATGAGCATACATTTATTTGCACATGTGATAGAGTCACATGCTTTTTTCAGAACATATATGGCAAATATATGCAAATGCATAGATGCCGTAAACAAACTAATGCCCAAAGCAGTGTTCCACTGTTATCCCTTAGAAAAACTGTGTATTCAAGATTCAAGAAGTTATAGATAAAATGAGAAACACAATGATTACACCATACAAAGAAGTTCTTACTTTGTCAGTTCCCTTTACATCAGTACAAAAAAGAAATAATAAAGGTAATAAAATAGCAATGGAGAAACAAGGAATTTAAATGTATATGTTAAAAAGTTTGAAGTTCAGATCTGTGCTGATGTATCTGTTGTCTATTGCTTTGCAATGGCTGTTATCTTAGCTTGTGGAAGAAGGAAAAGAAATGACAGCGATGAAAAATAAATCAGTATATATGAAACCACTCATTTCTAAGATGATACGGACTGACTCAAAATGCAGGCAACATTAAAAGTATATTAAATCAGTGAGAGCAATTTAATAATCAGTAAATGAACTGAGATGATGTGAGAGCACTGTAGGCAGCAGCTATGAATGAGATGGAGTACTCCCAGTGATGTGACTCGCCACAGTGGGATTAGAGTAGAATGGCAGAGCTGCTGTTTGTGGAAGTGGGGCCATAGGGCCTTACTTTACATTGGAAGAAGTTTTTAAGTAGAGCTCTATCATCCCATTTAACACTTGTTGTGGATACTGAAAAATCAGCACAGCAACATAGCTGCCTATTGTTTCGTATTGTAGCGTCTATGTGTTCTGGTCAATAGTCTTGCTGCAGCATTCTGGATGGCTTGCAGACGATTAAGAGCGGAAGAACTAAGTGATGAGAACAGTGCATTGCAGTAGTCGATGCAGGATGAGATGAAGGTATGTATGATCATCTCCAGCTCAACAGTTGAAACTACAGATCTGAGTTTGCTAATATTTCTTAAATGGAAGAAACAAGATTTGGTCAGGTGCTTGACATGGATATCAAGTGACAATGATTTATCAAATATCACCCCTTGGTTATGTAGGTTTAAGTGAGCAGCAGTGGACAGATGCCCAATACCTTGCTTGATCATAGGGGTAACAGCTTCTGGAGCATTAATCAAAACCTCCGTCTTGTGTGCATTAAGCTGCAGAGAGTTTTCTGCTGTCCAGACCCTCATGGCTTTAATGCAGCCAAGGAGCCTGGATAACCTGAGGAGCTCAGTGGATTTGAAGGAGAAGTGGAGCTGGATGTCAACAACAAATTGACTTATTATCTGTCCCAAGGGGCAGCAGATACAATGAGAATAAAAGAGGCCCCAGAACTGAGCCCTGTGGGACATCGCATGACAGAGGGGAGGAATCAGACACAAAGTCTCCAATAGAGACGGAGAAACTCCTCTCAGTCAGATAGGATGAGAGCCAGTTTAGGGCTAAGCCTGCTATGCCAACGCAATCATGTAGTCTCTTAATGACAATGTGATGATCTGCTGTGTCAAACGCAGAACTGAGGTAGAGCAGTACTAGCATGGAGCAGTCACCTTTATTAGAAGACATTAGGATGTCATTAGAGACTCTCAGAAGTGCGTCTCAGTAGAGCTCTGTTTTCCTAAAACCACACTGAAACTTATCATAGATATTATGTCTCTCCAATGCTGCAGTGAGTTGAGTGGGCACTACCTTCTCTAACATTTTAGACAATAGTGGTAATTTAGAGGTAGGCCTATAGTTATTCAGGAGAGCAGGATCTAAGTTAGGTTTCTTTAAAACGGATTGTAGACAGGGAGGAATTCACAGTGTTTAACACGGTGGGACCAACAGTTGGCAAACTTTTTGAAAACAGAAATGATGGAATAGCATCCACTGAGCTGGAGGACATCTTCATTTTCCTAATTAAATCCACAAGCACTCATTGTCACCTTTTGGTGCTTGACAGTTTTAGATACTCAGTGTTACAGGCCGATTTCCGCTGCCAAAATATATTTTGACACCAGACCCCTGTAATAAACAAAGGGATCTTTGTCTTTTAGGCTACCCAATAATGAGTGCAATGCCCTGCAATGCTTTTGCAGGGGGACTCTGAAAGGTAGCGCTGATGCCCATTGGAACAATGACATTGCCAAGCTTTGATGTGTTCAGACATTAGTGTTGGAAGTAAAGCATTACTATAATTCTACTGCTTTTGGAATTAGAAATGTAACTTTGTCAGATGAACACAAGTACAATTGCTGATTTTTTTTCATTATAGTAATTGTAATGTTTCTGATATAGAATGAAGAAACTTGGGTTTATCACATAGAACTATTTATTAAGCTTTACTAACATGTCTAAACTAAGAACATACATATGTTACTTTCCCCAGCAACCAATAACATAATAATAAAAAAAATATTAGTATATGTTTTATATTATTATTTTAATGGTGAAGTAATCCAGTTTTTAGAGAAGTAACTAGTAACTGTAACTAGTTACTCATTTTCTGAATCTACCCGGAATGCATACTTGCACCTTGCATTGCTGCAAAGGTTGAGCCTGGCTCAAAGACCTTGTGTTTTGTTTTGGGGTTTTTGGGGTGTTTTTTTTGCCAGAACCCCCACTGGCACCCCTGCTGTGCAGACGGACTGGCTCCATTTAAATCAATGAGAGGGCTGCATTTTTTTCACACACACACAAAAAGAAAACCAACAGGTTATCCAGACTAATCTTTAAGAGAAAATGGTGACTGGTAAAATTTTCAACCAAATTGCCGTTTACCATAGTTTACAGAATCCCTTCCTGTTTCAAATTTGACTTACTGTATTTACTGTATTTACTGCAGTTGTGTGCAGTTTTCTTAGCTATGATGGATTGCTAGTGACATTACAGGCACACTCACTTTGCTTTTAACATCCACACAAAATGGTCCCATGGGGCTGTATTCAGAGATTTCTAATATTTATTTAGTGAGAATAATGTTATTATAGCAACAACTGTACTTGTGTATAATACAGCAGGTGCTAGTAATTAATGTGGACTCTCATTCTTAGCTAGAGTACACAAACTATCCATGCTGTCATGATCAGGTGCCCCACAAATTAAATTAAAATCTGTTTAATCAATGGGATACATGTGCAACCACAGGGCAGAACCTGTCTCTGGTTTGATGTACTGTAAAATCTAATGGCTTTGTTGTTTAGCCACAGGCCAGGTGCTGATGTAACTCGCACACATAAGGAGAGATGCTTAACTGTTGCATGGCATGCATAGTACGCACATTTTGCCTAGTTTTATCACCCATAGCAGCACTGAACAAACCAGAAAAGTTGGCCAGAGGTCACTTCATTCATCTAGACTTTACAGAAATGTAGTACAAGGACCATAGTTACCTACTTTAGACCAAGAGCAGGTCAGTTGAGTGTCAAGGAAAACTTCTTTGCCAAAAATGTAATGTAGGATTAAGTCACACTAAGCTCCCAAAAACTCGACTGTGGTTTTTGCATCGTTGCTATAGTCACAACCACAGGTTGTGATAACCCCAGAAAGACTCTGCCACATCTTTGAAAACTGCAACTTGACTTTGTGAAACAGACAAAATTTGACAATCACACCCATTGTACACAGTGATTGACCAAGTGTGTGGGGGTGAAAAAGTAAGTAAGATCTAATTAGGTTTCTGAACTCTGTCTGAAGTTCTCTTTTTTTACCTTATCTGTCACCAATCGAGTACCACACTCTGTGGAGAGAGGGTCTGAAGGCATGCTCTGATTTCCCCATTTGTACAATTGCAATGGCTGCACACTTTTGAAATGTTTTGTTAAAGTGAGTGGTGGGACGCATCAGCTTCAGCATCGTAACTAGGGCAGAACTATATAGCCTAAAATTGATATCAGGTTTTATTGTCCCATTTACCTCATCTTTTTAAATGTACCTGGGCACAGAATTATCTGTCTTAGCTGTGAAGTTGTTAATTTGTTTTTATTATCTGTTATTTGCAATGAACAATAATCAGAGAGTCGTGGATTATGACTTTGGTGAAGATCAATTTAAATCAAACTAATCAAAGTGAAAACTGACTTCAAGAAACACTCGACAACATGGCAAAAAAGTTCACATGCCACATTCAGTCTCTCTGTTTAGACTCCCAGTTCCCATTGGTTACCAGTGTACCAATGACCTACTTTAGCTAAAAATCAGTGTAATGGTATTTTTTTTGTGGGTATGACAGGAAGTCATTACAGACTGCTAGTCATTTAATACCATATACCAGTGTATGATATTATTTAGGTGTGTTGTGCAGAATCAAATATTGCATGGTAGAAAATGTTTGTGGCCCAGTACCATTCCATGAACCCCTGGGTTAGGAATCACTGATGTATAATACAGTGCTATGCATGCTTCCTGCATTCAGTGTTGTTTTTGGCAGCCATCTTAGTTTTAGTCTTAGTCTTTTGGATGGAAATGCTTATTATTTTCACATTTTAGTAATTTCTACATGTGATAGTTTTAGTCCAGAATTAGTCGATGAAAACTCAAAAAGGTTTTAGTCAGGTTTAGTAAAAAATAGAAAGTATTAGTCTTTTAAAAAAATGAATTTATGTCAATAAGTCTTGGATATTGGAATCAAGGTTGACAGGTTGTGTGAAGTGTTGCAATTCATAAAACAACAGTTAACCTTAACACTTTTGTATAATTTCCTTATCAGATTGACAGCTTCAGCCTAGACTTTCCCATTGATGGAGATGCAATGGTGCCATGCTGTACTTCATTACTGTTGGCCAGAAACATTTTATCTCCACAACACAACTGTCAGCTTGAATTGAGTATATTAGTCATTGCTATTGCTGCCAATGCATAGGCGAGTTATGCAGTTCATCAGTGAACATTAACTATGGTAGGAATAAGGAATGTGAGAACTGCCAAGAAAGTGCCTGGACACAATGATCAGCTGGAAACAGCAGTGACACTGAAGAGCTTTTTAACTCCTTCCTGTATTTGTTGATGTGAGGTGAAAACGCAGAGAGGAACGGCTGTCTGGGAGTATGCCGCTGTATGCTGGTATGTCTTGGGTCTGGTACTAATTATAATCCCGGATCTGGGACTAATTAGAGCAATGCAAGACATTCCCACAGACAGGGCTCAGTGTGGGTCGACTTGTAGACAGTATGAACTACCAAAGTGCTGTAACAACAGTTGTGTGTTTCGACCAGTGGTTCTCAAACTTCTTCTGGCATATCCACTTCAGAAGATCAAAAATCTTCTCAGCAGCAACTATTAGAAAGGGATCCGAGTTGAATTTTGGGGAAATAAATGTCAGTGCGATAGCAACAACAAACTCTTGTTTGTTTATTTTTTCCTAGATGAATCCTATTCATTCAGCTTAGTTTCACTCCATGCCCTCTGCATAGTCATATAGCTAAATTAGAATATTTTATATATTTGAATACTGCTGCTTTAAAGACTGAAGCCGGTCATAACAGGACAGAGACAGACTAATCTTGATTGCAACTTGAAACAAAACCATAGAGACAGAATGTTGACATATGCTGCTAATTACCGCAGCTGGTAAGCAGAAACAGAGGACGAGGCCTGCAAGTGTTTGGAGGAGGAAAGCCAGTATGACATGGATTGAGTGTAGAACACTCTGTTCCTCTCAAGCTTCATTGTGTTGCTGCAACCTTCTGTGTATGTTAATGTGTTTATGTGTGCAGTGTAAACAGAACAGACATTGTGCATTGGGGTACAAGACAGCACTGAAGAGGTGAACAGACAGAAGAGGGAACAACTTCAGAAGGAAACTGACAAATAAAGAAAGAGAAATGACATGAGCTTTTTGTAGAGTTTAAGGGAAGTCACAAAGGTAGAGGCACAAATTTCAACAAGCTTTAGTTTTATGGCTCAGAGTTTTTGAATCTAGACCAAGGTACTTGGTAACACTGGTAA
The DNA here is from genome assembly GCA_037975185.1 of Centropyge bicolor. Classification (NCBI taxonomy): domain Eukaryota; kingdom Metazoa; phylum Chordata; class Actinopteri; family Pomacanthidae; genus Centropyge; species Centropyge bicolor. Next base: position 1,390,019 of record JBBMOC010000071.1, read on the forward strand.
ACAGAGAGTCACAGTAATCAGTTCAGGAAATGATGAAAGCATTATGTTTATCCACATTAGAGTGAGATAAAAAAAAAATCATCCAGCTGTTTAAACAATGCAAAATCAAATGGGTTCCTATGGACTGCCCACACATAACTTAAAAGTTATGACACATGGACTGTACTTGGTGGCATTCGTGTGAACAAAACCATATATGCAGACACCCAGTGTAATATTAAGTCTGAGTGTGATTTATTTGAAAATGCAGCCTCCTCTTTCTTTCAGTGTGCTGGCACACTGGGCTAAAAAATGGATCCTGACTCAATTTTAACGTTGGAAACATGTGGGGGAGGGGCTTCCAAAGCTGCTCACAAATCTGACAAACACTTCTGTTAAAGAATAATGGCAGCTAAAGCCACATGGTAGCATTGTTGTGCTGAAAGCCTTCACAGAGCCGTCTTGGTTTATATTTTGATGCCCACACCAGACTCTTGAGTATGTTTTTTTTAATACAGTCCTATTGGTTGTCTCACTTTCCACAGTGTCTGTTTTTACACCTGTGCTTACCAGACTGATAAGTGCAGGAAGTGAGTGGGACCGTGACAGTGTGATGGAGTGTGGCTGATATAGCCCCCTCTAAAGGCAAATGTTGCTAACACTCAAAAGAAGAGGTGTTCAAACAGTCTGAAAGCAGTGAAAAGCTTCTTTCAGCCTCATATGGGGGGTGTCCTACCAGAATTTCTTTTGGAGTATATAATGGCCTTTACTCATTGGCGAGGGTGCAGACGGTGAGGAACAACTGCCAGTTATCAGATGAATCACTCAGGCTGTTTAGGGAGGAACTTTGCATGATCCTGTGGTGAGTACATTTTTCACCAGTGTCCTTACTGAATTAAGAAGTTCATGTAGGCAAATACACATAACACATGTCCTGGATCACAGCCTCCCTTCAGTGAGCTTTGTGTCGGGAGGTTGTTATCATTTGTTTAGTGGGGAAGTTGACTGGATCACCCCTTGAACTATGTTATATAAATTGTATAGTATGTTAAGTGAGAGAGAGCCCCAGCCCTTCCAACCCCTCTATAAACACTCAGAGGTCAAAGGTCAGCTGAAGCACTTGGGAAGCTGCAAGACGTTCTGTGTCTGAGCTTGTGTGTATAAGAAGTTTTTTCACAACAATTAATCAAGAATATTTAGGTGGAGAAAAACAAAACGCATTCTTCGCTGTGTTTCCAGAAGAAAAGGCTGTGGAAGTTTTGAAACTTGCTGAATTCCAACATGTGCCTGGGCCTTGTCTTTTTTTTTTTTACATTAGAGGAAACCATTTGAAGCTGCAGGCCGCGATGAATAATAGAAACAGGGTTAAGCACTCTGCACAGTTTGCCTCTGATTCATTATTCCTCAGTTTCATGAAGCAAACAATTGATGTTTAAAAGCAAAATAAGGCTCATCCAACCCCCTCTCCCTCAACCCCTGAACTCCTGCATATCTACAGCATCCAGGCATTTCCTAGTGCATCGTGTTACATTTGAAAACATATGTACTAATAGTAAGCTAAAAGCTGCTCAATTTACCTTGTATAAAGACACTGATCAAAGAGGCTCCGTCACTTTTGCACAGTGGTGGAAAACTCATTTCCTTATGCTTAAGTACCACAATGAAAAGACAGTCCATTAAAAGCCCAGTGTTTTAAAATGGATTCAAACTCTATGATCCTTCCAGACCTGCTTGTAGCTCCATCTTTACAAAATTCTACAAAACTCTGCACTAACTCACAGAAATTCATTTTAAGTGTATTTTAATTACATTCTAAGTGAGACACCAAAGTATCTAAAGGTACCAGATTTGGTAGAAATGTGGACAAATTTGTGACACCTAAGATATTTGATCTTGATCAATGCAATAAAACCGTGGAGTCTTAATGCTGAAAATTCTTAATATTTGTGTTTGAAGTAGATCATTGTGGCTGATTTATGGTCATATTGTAAATGTATATGATTTTTTTATCGATGTGATGAAATACTTTGAATTGGCAGGTATTAAATTCACTGACTTACCCTGTGAGGAAGAATTAAGTTTTTATCTCTAAGGTCCACTTCTATGAATAGTAAAAAAAAAAGAAAAAAGAAAGGTACAAGAAGGTCCCTTCATTTAGAGACAAAAAGAAAGGGGAACCCCACTGATTCTACACATTACACTGTGTTTACAAGCATTACTGTTGCATTTTGAAAAATGTGTATTAAGCTTTTGTGTCTCCAGAGGGAGCTGTGTGAAGTGTGATAATTTAATGATGGCTGATGGTAGCAGGCTGAAGAGGCAGCTGGAGGGGTGGCTGGGGTCACCCACAATGCCTATTGCCGTGTGGGTGAAGCGGGTGGTGTAGATGTCTGTGAGTGATGGCAGAGAAGCACCAACTATCTTCTCAGCTGCCTTCACAATGGGCTGCAGGGACTGGTAGGTGCAGGAGGTGCAGTTCCCAAACCACACAGTGATGGAGCTGGTCAGGATGCTCTCTGCTGCGCCTCGGTTACATGACAGCACGGGCTCTGGCTTTTCTTAGTTTTGCAGAGGAAGTGCAGTCTCTGTTGGCCTTTCTTGGCCAGAGACCTGGTGTTGTCGGTCCAGGAGAGGTCCTGTGCGATGTTCACACCAAGCTGCTCACCTGCTCCACAGCAGCACTGTTGATGGCCGGATGATCTCCTTTGTTTTCCCCACATTGAGGAGGAGATTGTGGTCCTGACACCGCTGTGCCGCGAACTTGATGATGTGGTTGGAAGGAAAGTTACTGACTTTAATTTTAATAGGTATGAGGGTGTGGAGTCGGAGAGAGCTTACCAGAGCTCTGTCACTCCTCATCTCTACTTGAGGCTTGTGGGTAGAGGCCACATTAGCTGCTGGCATAACACACCCGAATCTCTGACAGAACTCTCAGTGGTGAAATTGTGTTGTGGATAATATATGCTCAAGGTTTTGACAAGGAAGCAGAATATGTTTAATCCTATGTCTCTATGTATAACCTATCTCTGGTTATACTGCGCCAATTATGTCGTCCCCCCCACCCCCACCCCTTTTTTTAAAAACTGTATGATATGACTGAAATTATGAAGTGTTAGGAGTTCGGAGTGCAATCATGAATTGGTGGTGTACTCCAACAACAACATTTAGTGACCATGTTGTAGCTTGTAGGGTTACATTTTGTGAGTCTATGTTATCTGTGTTCATCTGTAACTGAAGCACTTCTGTTCGTAGAGACAGACGACTAAAACACACTGAAAGCCCTTAGTAAGCAGTGGTTGGTCTGTACAGTCTGCCATGGCTCTGTGAAAATATGTTAACAGCAGGCAAGTCAAACTAATAGCCTGTCCCACCTCCTACAGCAGATGCTTTGTTAATCATAGTTCAGAGACAGGGGCCCAAGAGGAAAAAAATTTAGGAAAATGGGAACAGAGTTTTCCCATTTGTTAACAACTAGATCTCTGTAATATTCTGCTGCATAGTACCTTCAGCTCCACATTCCCTCTCTTCCCTCAGACTGTGTGAAGCCAAGATAGACCAAGAGCTGGTTTGAAAAAGATAAACAGTTGGCACTAGAGATTTCTTTAACATGCATCCAAAAGCCTTCTTTTCACGGCTGACTCTGGTTTTCCACAGACCTAGCTTGGTATGCACACACTTACTAGAGTGCCAATAAAATGCAAATGACTCAGCTCGTCCCCCACCTCGACCTTCTCAGTCTCTTTTATTGTCTTGTCTTTGAGCCTCCAAATGGCTAAATATTTGAAGGGAAGTGCTTGCTTTTTATGAGATGGCTATTGTTGTTTTAACTCAGTCAGGGGGATGGAGTTACCCCTTTGGAAGTTGCCTCTGTGATGAGGGCTCACGTGGTGGGAAGATAGTATCAGAGCCAGTAAAGTGGAAATTCCACTGAAGGGAAGTGATACCTTAGAAGGTATCACTTCCCTTTCACATTACATTTAGTCAACTGGCCCTTTTTTGAAAAATGAAAGTATTGATTAGTGCAGCTTTAAAATGGTTGTTAGGAAAAATGTTACATTGGAAAAAGTTCACACCTCGACTCCATATATTGCACAAATTTCTAGCCTAAAGCAGATGAATACTAGCAGAATACTGATGGGCAGAATACTGATGGGTGGGCATTCAGTGTTGCCACAACAAGACTCCTAACATACTAATTTTCTCTAACAGTAATGGCAATGACCATTTTATTAGAGTATAGATATGGCTGTAATTGTTAGAGCAACATCTCATCCATGTCCAGTCAACTCCCTTGTGGTTCCTCAAATCCATCCATCTTGGGTGTTTGATCAGGGTTTATCTTGTTTCTGTGAGCCATACACCGATCAAACCAATCTCCGGTGGTCTGACATTTTAATGGCTGTAGATTCTGACTACAACATTCTGATTCACAGGTTAAGTCACCAGGTGGGCATAGATAGGACTTTGTCTCTGTAGGTGAACTAAGGTTCGACATTGCTGCTTTGGCATGTGGTGTCCCCCTGGGCTCGGTCTTGTGACCCATTTTGTTCTCCATATACATGCTGCCACTAGAACAGTAGTTTGAATTTATCTCCTGTCATCTGCACGCTGATAACATCCAGTTATATATATTTTTAAAATGATAGATGAAACTGAGATGCTATGTTATTTCATCACATTTGGACTACTTTAATTCTACTTTAATTGCACTGTTGTAATTTGCAGCATGAAGTTGTTTTAGTAAATAAGCTCCAATATACCCACTGTACTCTACCAACCCTGCTCCAAACACCAAACGGACAATGTGAGTGAGTAGAGACTAGCTGGGTAAAAAAGTGGAGCATTTAGCAGCTTCAGCCAGATATTTTTCAGAAGAGCAACAAGGAGAGGAAAGGACTTGTCCCAGGAAGTGGACTTAACATATGGATAATTACACATACCCATCCACCCTTCATCAGTCCAGTTTGGAGAACAGTTTCAAATAGTTTCCACAGCAGACACGTAGTCAATCATCAACAGATGTCGGCAGTTCCTGAATAACTCAGAATCTCAAGATAGTATGTTTATGATGCATGTAATGATATTGCTGATGCTCTCTGCCTTACTGTTTCTCTGGCTGAATGTTTGTTATGGCCATCCCTTTCTCAATGAAGAATGAATAACTGAAATATGGCATCAGGTCAGGCGTGTAGACGTCTCAGATTTGTCAGTATCAGTTGGTGTTAACGCCCTCTGGTTTTATGTTTGTGCGTACCTGTAATGACCACTTAGATATGAAGGCAAAAGACATGATTCTAAGGAAAATGTACATTTGTATTGACAACACAAAAGAAACACCTCTAAATATAGTATATATATGTATAACACAACCCCAAGTTGTAATTGGAGGAGAACCAAACAAAACAATATCTGTATGAAACAAAAATTGTACTATTCCGAAAACAATCAAGGGATGTTGGTATGCTGTAATCCCATTAATATGAAACCTCAAAACAGCAGTGTGAGCTTTCTTCCTCTGTAATTGAAGAGGCCCTAAATAACTCCAATGACAGAAAACTGAGAGGCTGAGCAGAGTGAAAGAGACAGAGGAGGCACACAGTGTGGTCTGAATTGGATATCCAGCAAAGGGAGGTTGACCAGGACTTGACTTATTGAGACTAAGGAGATAATGTGTGCCCCTCCAGTTACACTGAGACCATAGCAATGTGTAACAATGTGTCTGAACCACAGTAGGTCAAGTGCCAGATTAAGAGAAGGAATACACTTGCCAAAAGTCTTAAAGTGAAAGTACTGTAAGATGAATGTCGCTACAGTCTTACATATGACAAAAGTTAGAGCTGTAGAGGCTTAACAATTATAAGAGCAATGTAAAACTTTGTAATGCTTAATGTTGGGGTGGTGAAAAAAAACGATTATTGATCAATCGCAATTATGTTATGGACAAGTATGAATCAATTATTAAATTTTCAAAAATCGATTAATTTTGCCATTGTTTTATTGTGTAAAAATGATATCCCACGGTCAACAGAAGTTGAACGTCTCACGCGCCCAGTTCCTCAAGTTCATGCAGCGGCCAGAGCTAGTGAGCAGTACGCCAGCTTATGAAAGTACCACCGGGTTAAAATGGTGATTACGGTTGTGTTTGTTACCCTTTTTGTGATCTTATGTAACATGATCTGCTTGACCAAACACTATTGGGATTGGGATGTGTTTATTATCACCCTGAGCAGAGCCCAAATCTATTTCAATGAAAGGTCAAATATCCCGTCTTTGCATTGTTCAGTTTGTCAGGCGGTGAGGGTAATGGTCAGTGAAAAGAGTGAGGTGCACTCAGTACATGATGTCACCTCATTACCATTGTTATGCAGCTATCTAACAGAGGTAAGTCCAATATGAACATATTATGTATTGGCAGTGTCAACCAGGAGAGATAGACCAGGCAATGTTACAACAAGCAGGATGGATTCTCAGCAGGATGTGCTTCATCATTTAACCATTACTTAAGCACATACCACATACAGATATATTGACAATAAAAACCATCATGGTTATAATACTCCACTGACCACTCACATTCCTGGAGAGAAGAAAAGCAGAAGTTGAATTTTAAGTCATGTTTTCCTTCTTTGACACTCTGTGGTCATTTGCTTCCATCCACTGAGGTTTAACTCAGCCAGCAACATAGTTTGTGCCTCTAAAGTAGCTCTGCCTTCAAGAAATATTTGTATAATTTCAGTCTGCTCTCTAAAAACTGTTAAATCGACCCTCGCGGAAAACTCAAGGAAAGGTTGGAAGTGAAGGCAGAGATGTGGAGGATGGGGAGTAACAGAGACAAAGCTTAGAGGACTGGGAGACATACACAAACATACATACACAAGCAGGTTAAACAGGAGAGGGAAGGAAAGTGTTGAGGTGTGCCAGAAGGCCCTCAGTCAGAAATCCAGTAGATGGAGTCGTGGCCTGGCCTCTCAGCTCTCAAAGGGCCCTTTCATGGCGGAGGCAGCAGGCTGTTGGAATGCAGTAGCCAGGAGTCTAATTCAGCTCTGGGTGGAAAAGCATCTTTTTGTCCCCAATCCCTCATTTTCCAAGGTTGTGGATACATGTAATCAATCACAGCCACTGTCTGATGTGACACCTGAGAGCAGGCTTTAAGACGCTCAATTCCTTGTTGACTTGGTTTTCATGTGGTTTACTAACAAAACATTAATATACTGCATGACAAAATACATTACTGTGTTGTGGGATGCATGATATATAACTGGCCTCAATTGTATCTGGCAGCAGCTACGTAACAAGACTAAAACCACACAAGTGGTGTTCTTGAGGAAAATGAGCTGACTCTGCCCCTTTTGGTATGTGCGTGCTCGAGGACCATTCCAGTTTGGTGTCCAGATGCATACCTAAGTATTTGTAAGACTGCGCCATCTAAATGTTCACCCCTCAAATGTTGATTGGCTGAAGAATGGGCTGCTTAGACCTGAAAATCCAGCAAAATGTCCTGGTTGTTGCCTGTCTAGGTGTTTAGCAGGAGACAGTCTTATCAGCCCCTGTACTCCCCTTCCTGCACATTCCAGATACATGCCACAATAGCAGTGTCATTACAGTATTTTTGGGCGTGGCAGAATTGTATTTAAAGTACTCTGTGTACAATGTAAACAGGAACGGATCCCATGGACCTCACTGCCGTCCTAGTGACACAGTTGGGTTGGAGTGGTAGATTTTGAATATTTTGACATTTTGACAGTATTTAGTATAAAAACAGATTAGCTTCAGTGATTAAACATAATTTGATGTAGTGGAAGAATAAAGATCCCTATTAAGTTTCAGACTATTGTGTTTCAATAGCTTAAAGACTAAGGACATTCAGTCAGGTCCATAAATATTTGGACATTGACACAATCTTCAGTATTTCAGCTCTGTACACCACCACAGTGGGTTTGAAGGGAAACAATCAAGATGTGCTTTAAGTGCAGACTTTTAGCTTTAATTTGGGGATATTTACATCCAAATCAGGTGAACGGTGGAGGAATTACAACACATTTTATATGTGTTGTAATTCCTTTTTTTCCTGGATTCTGTGCATCCAAATGAATCTCTTTATTTATGTCATGCCCATTTGACCCTAGAAAGATTTTTTTTTACCATTTTGATTTTAGTCCAAATCTGTTTGGTTGCTACACCCACAATTTTGAGTAATTGGCATCAAATTGGTTACATAGAAATAATATTGATTCATTAATGTATGGCATATTGAAACCAGGAAATTTTAAACCTCAAAAATCAAAATTAAGCTGAAGCTACCAGTAGGTGTTACCAGTAGGTCATGAGCATACACTACACACAACATTTTTAGTCAAAACTTCCATCATCATGTCATCTGAATTTTACCGTACATCTTAGAGAGCTGAACATTTTTCAGAACATCTACTGATATATGGCAAAGGTTTGCCTCACTGTGACCTATGGTCAATTCATTAGTCCATTGCTATATATTTTTCAAAATATGCCAAATCAGTGATCTCATTCAGTGTTTTCTTTATACATATGGAATTATATAGTAAACAAAAAAAGTGTCAAACAAGCCAGAATGTGTGTGACATTTAGGGTTATTTCTCATAATTGGACCCAGGAGCCAGGCACAGACGAGGTTTAAGGGGAAAGGGATTTATTAAGCGAAGTCTCCAGGATCAATACAAAAAACTAGGTCTTACTTCAGTCAACAGAGGCTGGTTGGTGGTTGGTAAGTGCTGAGGCAGCATGGCAGGAGACATGGAGCAGCTAGGGATGATCACAGGGGAAACAAAGCCAATGAAACACTGGAGACACTGGAACACAGGAGCATTGAAACACTGGTGGTGAGGAAGATCTGGAAGTATGGCAACACTGGAAACACAAGAAGAAATGAGAGGGCACACAACGCACTCGGGACAAAGACAGGAAAATACTGGAAAATGGCGGTGCTCTGGAAGCTTGCAGGTAAAATGAGAAGTATTTTAAAGCTGCCAGTGACAAGGTGAAATAGGAAACAGCTGTAAGAATGGAGAGACCCAGCACCTGAAGGTCACGCATCCAGCCACTGAAGCAGGGCCCAAACAAAAAACTAAACAACCCTAAACCAAAAACACTGGAGTATAAAACTCAAAATACACTGAAAATAAACTGGAAAAAAACATAGCAGACCAAAACCATGACAATATGTTTTATATTTTAGATTCTTCAAAGTGGCCACCTTTTGTCTTGATGATAGCTTTGCACATTCTTTGGCATTCTCTCGACCAGCTTCATGAGGTCATCACCTGGAATGGGTTTCCAACAGTCTTGAAGGAGTTCCCAGAGTCACTGCTTTTCCGTCACTCTGTAGTCCAACTCATCCCAAACCATCTCAATTAGGTTTCAGTCAGGTGATTGCGGAGGTCAGATCATTTGATGCAGCACTCAGTCACTCTCCTTCTTGGTCAAAGAGCCCTTACAGAGCCGGGAGATGTGTTTGTGGTCATTGACCTGTTGGAAAACAAGTGATGGTCCCACTAAGTGCCAACCGGATTGGATGGCATGTGGTTGCAGAATGCTGTGGTAGCTATGCTGGTTAAGTGTGCCTTGGATTTTGAATAAATCACCAACAGTCACAACAGTAAAGCACAGCCATACCTTCACACCTCCTCCTGGCCTCCTTGGTGGTTTTCACAACTGCACTTGAGGATACATTTAAGTTCTTGAAATTTTCCATATTGACTGACCTTTGTGTCTTAAAATAATAATGGACTGTCATTTCCCTTTGGTTGAGTGGTTCTTGCCGTAATATGAATTAGAACAGTAGTTGAATAGTGCTATTCACTGTGTAGAACTGTGTACCAACCCTACTTCTGCAAAACACACATCACCATGGACAAACATTTAGAATTTAGGACTGGTCAAAAAAAAAAAAGAGCCCAGTGACTGTCATTGGATGGCAGCTTTGCCACACGTGAGGTTGCTGCCCTGGTCAACTGTACGTGCTATCATTTTGAAGAGGAGTCTCCCCAGATTAGCAACACCTCAGCCACACAGTGGTAGACCACACAAACTCACAGAGCAGGGCTGAAAATCAGTTGTCGTCTGTTGCACTTACTCACTGTATAGTTCCAAACTGCCTCTGGTAGCAACATTAGCACACAAACTGTGTATCAGAAGCTTCATAAAATGGGTCTCCATGGCTGAGCAGCTGCAACCAAGGCTCACATCATCAGTTGCAATGCTAAACATAAGCTGGAGTTGTGCAGAGGATGCTGGAAGCAGACTGACAAGTGAAAATGTGTTCTGTGGAGTGATGAATCATGCTTCACTATCTGGCATCCTGATAAATGAATCTGGGTTTGGCACATGCCAGGAGAAACTATTTGCTGGAATACATAGTGCCTACTGTAAAGTTTGGTGGAGGAGAAATAGTGGTCTGGTGCTTTTTCAGGATTTGGCATGGTTCCTGTAGTTCCAGTGCAATTTCTTAATGCTACAGGAAGACATTTTAGCCAATTGGGTGTGTACAAATTTGTGGCATAATTTTGGGGAAGGCCCTTTTCTGTTCGAGCTTGACTGTGTCTCTGTGCACAAAGTGAGGTCCATAAAGATATGGTGAGACAAGTTTGGTTTGGAGGAACTTGGTTGTACTGAACCGAGAACTGACCTGAACTCCTTTGTATGGATTGTTTTATAATGTATGGTTTAACACAGACAGAGAGTGAAGATGAAGAGGCAAATCAAACTGCTATGTATTGTATATTTTCATTTGGGCGGATCCTGATTAGCCTCCAAGCCCAATCATCAGAACAGCCAGGGTATCGATTACACGTAGACCTTCAAGTTAATACGTAAAATATGAGTGGTGATTCTCAATTTGGAGACAGACATATTGTTCTTGCTGCTGTGTGTTGACTCCAGGTATTTAATCCAAAAAAGGACAGGAGCATAGATTCTGCAAATAATTCTGGTTAAATTAAACTATATATTTCTTCAATGATAACTCATGACAGGAGACAGTGCTTCAGCAGGGTGTGGATGGGGTTTCACACAATGACAATTTGACAAGCAGTTTGTTTGAATCATCCAGACGCCTGAAAGATGTTGTTGTCACTTTGTTCATCCAGTCCAGTGCCACATCATGTCAGTATGTCCCTTTGCCTAAGACATTCTTAACAAAGTATCTTTGAAAGAAATGGCTGGACTGTCAGACGTTTGCTGCAGACATTCATTTATTCATTCATTCTTCCAGCACCATTATCAAAACTACATTTCCATTTTTAGAACCAATAGAATCATTAAATGAAATTTATGGAGCACATTCAGACTTCTCACAGGATGTATAATTTCATTGTTAGACTTTCTGTGAGCTCTCAGCTCAAACTGTCAACTTTGCCTTACAGATTTATGGTCCCAGGATGGATTTTAATGGCACAATATCTTTTTAAAGCATCGCGCTCAGAACAGTTGTTTTACCTCCAGTACTGTTGTTTGTAATAAACTGTTTTATTTCCGCTTCAGTTTTAACTCTTGTCTCCTCTCTGGGACTGTTTCTGCAGCTGATCCAGGTATGTCAATGGATACAGATGGTCTGGCTGAAGCTCAGAGTGGAGCTGCACCCACAGCTGAAGGTGAGATCAATTCTTTTTGTTTCCTGAGCTGCTATCAGTGTTTGTCACCTTCCAACACCTCTGTGTCATTTGTTATGCTATGTGCTGAAATCCAAAGCTGTGCATCAGCTGTATCTGACAACCAGTGCTATAGCTAGAGATGCTGCTCCGAGGAATTGTCTAGAAATAGTTCCAGCACAAAATGACATTTTACATGTCTGTTTATGTAGATTAAGCAAATGTGTAAATTAGTTGGTAGGCAAGTTTTTGAACTGTTGACATAGGCAGGCTAGCCGTTCCCAGCTGCTAAGGTAAGCTATCCATCTGCTAGCCTCAGCGGAGTTCTTACATCCTAGGCACCAAACATGGTCCATGGTCCAAGTATGCAAATGCAGATGCTTTGAGCAACGCATGTTTCACATTTTCAAGTGTGTCACTAACACAATACAAGTGCAAGCTCCAGTCTGAGCACTGCAGCTAGGGCTGCTGTAGCATTAAACCTTTTCTGTTTGGGTTCACTTCAGAACAGAAATTGGCTGATCAGTGTGATGTAGCTGAATATGTCTGTATCATGGATATATAAAGGAGAAATGTAGGCATTGACATATATATTGACGTATATGACAATGCGTCGCCTTCAGACCCGTCCTTTAGCAAACTGCTTGTCACCTATATCCGCTGTGTTCAGTCTGAATCTGTAGAGATGCATGCAGTATCATGGTTATCAACGTCTGTGTTCAGTTTTTGTTGGACAGTTCAAATTAACTTATTTTGAGGTAATGAGATTTTTTTATTTACATCTTCAGTATGAAACAAAGGGCTTGAAGTTTGAGGTTGAGAGATGACCTACTGACAGGTTGAGACTATATGATATCAACCCAGTAATAGCCTGACCCAGCAGGTGCCAGGTGCCACAGTTGATCATCCTATCATGCAGTGTATAGTGTATCACAGTGGACACCAGCTGACACACATCTGGGACATCCCAACAAAAAGCCTATCTTTTCTTCTTATAAATAGTCTCTCTGTTTTGTTTGCCTTCTCTTGACTAGTATGACACATTCCACAATGAGTTCTGCAAATTTGTCTAACATTAGCACAGAGTGCCCTGTAATGCACAGCTGTAAACATGGCCAAGCGAAAGAGAAATGTTTTCGGTGCTGCTAGGTGAAACTGTGAAACAGAGAAAAGGTTGCAGACAAGTTTCTTTATTCTTAAGGCTTTTTCGAACATGCAGCAGACAGTATCATAAATTCAGCTTTTGAAAGCATTGTTTGCTTACATTCTTATTATAAGTCGGTCCCCAATGCCTCATTCCTGATGACATCACACAGGTTGTGAAAGAGGGAAAACTCACTCATTACATCACTCATGTATTCGCCTATATCATGTAGTCTGAACCCAGCATAGCACAATGTTGGTGTTACGGCCCTAACAGTTGCTTTTGGTCTTTTTGTGGCATTTGTTGACAATAATTACAATATAGAGTAACATCAGTGATATGCTTTAAAACATAATCCTGGTTTATTACAACTGCGCAGTGTTCCTATACGGCACTTTTTTAAGTAACATGTGTTGTAAAGGTGGTCAAAAGAGGCCACTATTTGCAACTCAATCAACAAGTCAATGTGCAATAGATTTATTATGGGAATGTTGAATATTTGCAGTGTTGATATGTTGTATTCAAGTTTGGACTTTGTGACTTCCCACAAGGAAGCACTAAGCTCAGCACAGCAGGGAATCAGGAGTGTTGATGCCTATTCTAAAATAACATACTCAAATATAAACATGTTTTTCTTCACAAGCTTTTTTTTTTTGCTTAAATTCTCAAATATCAAATGTTTTCAATAAAACTAAGCAGATACTACATTGTGCAATATATATAGAATGTAAATGTAAATCTGTCACTGCTGTTATTATTATTATTATTATTATTAGTAGTAGTAGTAGTAGTAGTATTGTTATTATTATTATTATTATTGTTGTTGTTGTTATACCACATATTATATTATTATTATACTACAGTAGTAGTATATTACTACTATTACTATCATATGTAGTAGAGTGTAGCATATATCACATTACACTACTATATTATTATATTATACATGTACATGTACATGTAATACTCTTGGATGTTATACATTGCATATGCTATATCATACTACTATTACATGCTATATTATATTATTATATTATATTACTATATGCACTCTACCATTACCATTAGCATACCATACCCACTGCTGCTATCACTATGTACACACTCAGGTACACACATACACATATGCATATTTTCTGTAGATCTCCTACAAGTGCCTACTTTTGATTCCAATTCCTGCTACCTCTACTGCCTAATTTATTGTGTCTATTTTTAGTCTTTATATTTTTTTATTCTCTATTTTATATTCTATTTTTATTCTGTATTCTATATTTAAACAGTGCAATATAGGAGAAGCGATGGAGATGCCAATTTCCCGGAGGGAACCTCCCAAAGGGATTAATAAAGTACTCTGTCTGTCTGTCTGTCAGATGTATGAGTACTTTGAAACAGTAACTAAAATATGTCAAGTCAATTTTATTAATACAGCACAAATCACAAATTCCACCTCCAGGGACACAGGATAGGACAACCACTATCTTATGGTGTGGTCAGAAATTCCTTACTGGGATGCTGTTGATATGGTTCAGAAGCAGAGGGACTGACTAGAGTATACTTCAGGGCGAAATACCTGACCTGGACACAATTTGAAGATGATGGAGGAAACAAAAGTATGAAAAGTAGGACTTGTGGATAAGCATGGTGTGCCATTTTACAAGTTCATGCAGCTCTGACTGGGTAAAAACAAAAGCTGGTCCCACAGAATCGCAGTGCTAGTTGGAAAGATGGAGGACATAACATCACAATGATGACAAGAGAAAAGGCACACGCAAACTCAACTGGCAGGAGTTTTCTAGAACAATCACTTGAGCGGTTCTTTAACTGAGTTGACCCTGGGGATGTGGGTTAGAAATGGATAGGCTTGATCTAATTACCTGATTTTTTTTAAGAGAATACATCATGGGAAAGTGTTATGTAGCTGAAATGGGGCAAACTGCAGGAATGGCAGACAATAAAAGTACTATGCCTGGAGTTAACAACAGGAGGTGCTATATGGAGGGAAGGTGCAGTGGGGCTTAGGTGACAGAGGGAGAATTGGTGGGAAGGGAGGAGAAAAAGGCTAGATCAGTGCTGAATGGATACATATACACTCAAGAGTGATGACAGAACACATCTGGATCTGTGATGGTGTCATCAGTGGTCACTTTTGACCATGGGCACTGTGGGATGTTTTGAGCAGCTGGCTGGAGGATTGCTGGAAATGGAGTCTTTGTAAGTTAGAAGAGGTGGTTTTATTGGTGTTTCAGTGGAATGGAATGTTCTGTTCCCTGGGGGCACCATGAAAGTGAGTGACTGTCCAGTCGGGCATGTTTGTGATGCAAGGAGAAGCTATATTGGGCTGCAGTGAGTTGGCATGGTTGGACAAATGCAAGGGAAAGGTTCTCTAATAAGGTACAGGAAATTGAATTATTGTGAGGTGTCATCTTGTCCTGAAGTGAAGTTATAATGGCTCTGTTATGTGCTACTAATATGTACTGGTCTAGAGAGAACGATCTACCTGCTCTATATAAAAAGGACACTGTCTGCTGTGATTTGATACTATATAAATATAAATTTATAAGTCTTAGTAAGTCTCTAATAAGATTTTTATTGAGCTCTAACCTTTGGCTGGTGTGGCTGATGGTGTTACACAAAGCACTCGTACTGTAAATAAGAAAGTGCCACAGGGGTCTGTTGTTGTTCCTGTACTATTTATAAACCCAGATTCCAATGAAGTTGTCACTGTAGGACCTTAACATGACTTGGATGCGCCTCTGACAGGGACATAAAAATTGACATCAAAGTAATGATAAGGAAGAATGATTATACGTTGTACTACATATATATATATAATATATCATCCTTCCCAATTAGTACTTGAGGTTCTATTTTTATTTTTGGTATGTGTGTGACAGAGGCACAGCCACTCTATCCTGGGTCCAGAATGTGACATGGTGTAGCACTGTATGTCTTACTTTGCCATGCTTTTCATGTTGCTGCTTAGTCAGTTTTATTTATATCTCAAAGTTGCCTCAAAGACCCTTGAATCACATTATTCTAGTGGTGACATTATTATGACATGCCCTGAATACATCTTTCCTTTCCTGCCTTGATGTCATACATTCACATCAACTCGTTCAGTCAGCTGCAGTACATCTTTAAATAAAGGATGAAGACATTATAATTAAAGAGCTACATGGTGACATCACTCATCTAAAGCCTGCCCCGTGGAGAGCTCTGCTGTGGCTGGGACAGGAAGCTGGCCACACATCTCTGTTTTTCCATTGCGTAAACCAGTCCAGAGTCTGGCTGCTGCTCGAAAAGCAGATGGTACTTAGAGTCTTCCTCTGTGTGTGTGTGTGTGTGTGTTTGTGTGTGTTTGTGTGTGTGTGTGTGTGTCAGTGTCTCTGCAATGCAATGTCTCTGCACCCCAGTCATTTCTAATATTACATTACCGAGCAGCATAACGGACAGGGATCCTGTCAGAGAGTCAAGAGGACTGTAAACATTCCTACATCAGCTCTGCAGTGTTGAGGTCCTATCAAAATACTTTCAGCACTATTACTCTGACTGACTGAAGAGCAAGACTGAATCTGAGACCAATGCATTACATTACTTTTGGTTGACCTTTGTGTGTCATTTTGAAAAATCATCACTGGAAGTTTCTTTTATTAATTATAATAGCTGTTTTAAGTCCCTTGGAGGTTTTACGTCTTCACAAGAAAGCTTTGTTCAGGTCTGGGGAACTCTAACCATTCCCATCACACTGACAACACTCAAGAAGTAAAAGTATTTGAAAAACATTTTCCAAAAAGAGTTTAAATGTATAATGCTGGTGCATCCTGTTTCTCTTGTTTCTTATTGATTATTATAGTAATAATTGTTAAACCAAGTTAATAGCTGAGATTTATGCAATATTGCATAAAAGAAATCTGACAGCTCAAGAAGCATGAGCAGTTAGATTATTAGACAGGTTGAAAACAAATTGATGAGTTAGTCAAACATATTTGCAAGAGAAAACAAAGATGTACAGTAAAATTATCAGCCAAAACATCCATTGTATACATCCATCACAGTTTAAAGTGCCACTTTCTGCTTCAACCTTGCTATATTACCTGTACTTATTATCATCAGACTGAATGAAAAAAAAACTCTTATTGCCAAGGCCAAGAACAACAAGAACCCTGTATCTGCCTGACTCTGTTCGATGCATGAATTGTTTGAATCAACCATTGGTGAGCAGCCAGCAGCTTTTCACCTTCCAGCACTGGATTAGTTTTTGTTCAATTGGAATAAGAAAGGCTCACTGCCTACTGTCTAGTGCCCTGCTAACATTTTGTTCTTGTTTACCTTTGTGTTCTCATTCACTGTCCTTGTCTTTTTTCCATTACCGAAGGCAATTTTTCCGACTTTCTTTCATCTGCTGTCAGCCACATTCGCATCCTGCCTTTTTCTCACTGAAGACCAAAAGCATGTGGTCTCTAATCAATTCCTGGAGGGAGAGCTGCTCTGGGGCCAGTGGTTGGTAGTGGGAGGAAGGTTGTTCAGTCAGTCTATTGGTCCATTCTTTGTAATTATTTTAATAGAGGCACTGTATCACCCTTTCTCTCTCTCCATCCTGTTACACTGAAAAAGAACAACATAAGTAACATGCTTTTATATATTTGACAGCTGTGATTTAAACAGACTGTTGTACTTGTAGACCTTCAAGTAATCAGCATTGAAGTATCAGAGTTCTGTGCATGGTGGGGGACACAGGACGACAAAAACTTTAGCTAGTGCTCCTGAGCTGCACAAGCAGCTGCTGTGTTCACTGTCCCTGGACACCAGCATAGAAAGGGAGATCTTTACTGAACATTATACAGTTCATTTCAGAGTCATATCCATTCAGCAGTGCATGACCCCATCCCCAGCGGTAATGATGGGCCTAGTAATATTACTGAGAAAGAACTTTACAACTGTAACAGCTAGTTTCAAGAAGGAGCTAACTTTAAGCTCTGTCCACAAAGCTGTTTGTCATGAATTTTGTCATCTGCCCATGCTTATGAGGGTTAGTCTGGACATTTGCACAAGGCCACTTTATGGATTGTATTCACTGTCCACATTAGCGGACAAGTTTGTGTAGACAACTGTATATTGGAATATACACTATATTGCCAAAATTATTCACTCGCCCATCCAAATAATTGAAATCAGGTGTATAAATCAAGCACCAAGGCATGCAAGACTGTTTCTACAAACGTTTGTGAAAGAGTGGGCTGCTCTCAGGAGCTGAATTCCAGCGTGGTGCTGTGATAGGATGCCACCTGTGCAACAAGTCCAGTCGTGAAATTCCCCCACTCGTAAATATTCCACGACAACTGTCAGTGGTATTATAACAAAGTGGAAGCAATTGGGAACGACAGCAACTCAGCCACAAAGTGGTAGGCAACATAAAATGACAGAGCGGGGTCAGCGGATGCTGAGGCACATTTCTGCAGAGTCCATCACTGCAGACCTCCAAACTTCATGTGGCATTCAGATTAACATGTGAAACTGATGATCATTAGCACCTGTTTGGTAGAATTGGTTGATCCTACACCTGACTATAATCCTACATAATCCCTGACTGTGCAAGTGTACCTATAAGAATTGATGCTGCTTTGAAATGAGAGGGTAGAGAGGGCAACACCAAATATTGATTAGATTTATATATTTTATATTTTATTTATATTTATTTATATATTTTAATTCAGTATTGGCAAGTATGCATCAACAGTAAGCACTGTCAGGTTATAATGGCTGTGCTGTATACCTGCATGAATGTGATTGGACGTTCAAGAATGAGTCAGTGATTGTGAAGCATAAACGACACAGCTGATGTCGATGCTCTGAAATACCACGGCATTCTATAAATGTCAGATTTCTGTGCACCCCATTTAGTCTGTTTCTCAGTTTTAATGCTTCCAGCAGCCTTTAACCAATTGTGTTTCATCTCCGCAAGGTTATTTTCTGGAGTTCCAGGAACCAGTCAGTAACATCACCCACTTCCAGGGCCAGACAGCTACGCTGCACTGCAAAGTAGCAGGAAACCCACGACCGTCCATCCGCTGGCTGAAAAACGACGCTCCTGTGGTGCAGGAGCAGGGACGCATAACCATCCGCAAGACAGAGGCAGGATCCAAGCTCCGCATTCAGGATCTGGACACAACAGACACAGGCTATTATCAGTGTGTTGCCTCCAACACTCTCAAGGTCATCTCTGCCACAGGGGTCTTGTATGTCAAACTTGGTAAGGTTCACAATTCTATTTAATCAATATCTGTTTAGAGAAAGTCTAAAGTGATCAATGCAGAGAGCTGTTTTTCTTTGACTGCTCATGTCATTAACTGTCATCACATTTTTTTCGTACTGTAAGAACTGTGAGATCAAATATATTAAAAGAAACTATGGTTTTCTTTTGCATGTAGAGTAATACAGCTGAATAAGTTATTCCTCAATATGATTTTTTGTTCTTGTCAACGCAGTTTTTAATGTTTTATTTATTTATTTTGCGTTCACAGGACAGATGCCCACACATGGCCCAGATGAACAGTAAGTGAACACGCTACAGCTGCAGAAAAAAGGCCTCCAAATGAAAGATGTTTTCATCACATAATGCTTAAAAGCAACTTCAGAAATGAAGACCTTTTCATTTTTGACCACTCACTGTTGTCTGTGTAGTAGCATCAGTGACTGTGACTGTTCAGAACATACTAACATACTGAGCACAGATTTTTTTTTTTTTGGATGGCAAAGGGATTACCCTGATATTCTTACACTAACTCTAACCATTGTATTCCTTATGCCTAAATCTAATTAACCCAACCAACAAAGGTACAAAGTACTTGGGGGTGTCATGATTTTACCATCCTTGACAAGAAAATTTGGCAAGCCATCTCCGTCAGAGATGAGCCAGTCCAGTAAGGGTGATGTTGTGAACTTCAGGAAGAAGGATGCAGCCTTGGGGGGATCTGGACCTAGTCAGTTTCCCCAGATTTACATTCTGCTTACTGGCAGACAAAGACACTGTCTCCAGCAGCAGGCAGAGTCAGGTTTGTAGTTTGTGATCTGTCTGAGCCCCTTCCAGACAGAAGCACAGTCATCGACGGACAACTGGTGTTTCTCAGAGTACAGTACTTATCGTTACCACCTGACTAAACCTGTACTTTGTCTCTCCAAACCTGTCCATGCCCCCACTCCTGAAAGCTTCTTCCTTTTCTAACCTTAACTTTCTGAGCTTGGCTGTGAACCAGGGTTTCACTGTCATTGTTATAACTCACCCTGGGTCACCATGATATACAGCAGTCCTCACTGAAGCTGATGTATGACATCACAATTTTTGTGCACTTATCCAGATTGAAACCATCCAAGTCAGTACAGTCCAAGCATGCTCGAAGATCCTCCATAGCTTCACCGTTCCACTGTTTTAATTTCAACAGGCTTAGAACACTTTTATTTCTGCCTGTACAATGGAATCAAGTAGATCAAGATGTGGTCAGAGTGGCCAGTGCAGTGCATGGGATGGTGTGATGCAGACAGAAACTATGAATACAGAGGCAGAGCAGGAATAGAGGGCTTACATACCTCCATGCAGGCAGATTCATAAAAAAGCAGGCGGCACAGAGTAAATCTAAAATGGCCAACAGAGAGTCAGACATGAACAAGTGAGAAAGAACAATCTGACAAGGGGTGAGTGATATATCCGATGTTAAGGATTAAAGTTTTAGGTTCAGATTAGATTTAGAAACGACCAGCTCCTAACAACCCCTTAGACTAGCTAAAGGTTTGTAGTTCTTACGATGGATTCAGGGTGGTATTTAGGAAATGACTGGAGTTAATAATTATCTTCAGAGGTGCCTGCCCAAAACTAAAATGGACATGCAAAGACATGTCAGCTAACACTCATACCCCCATTGCGGCATATTGGAGATGGTGAAGACCTTTGGCATGCTGCCCTGATTGATGCAGCAAAAACATGAGGGTAGCGGAACTGTCTTGTGGGTATGTCTCACCAGGACCCAAAGTAGATTCCTCCATCAGTAGTCAGACACTAGCAAGTGGTTTGGTCAGGCCAGCTCTGAAGTGCAAAGAATGCTGATTCATGCCTTCAGTCTGACCAATTGTTTCTGAATGCATATTCCAGGAGCTTATCTGGTCAGCTAACAGCAGGACTCCTTTAATGTCTCTTATCTAGAGTATTCATTGTGGGGGGCACCAGGGAGGGGACAATAACTTTTTAATCTAATTAAGCAATAGTTGATACACATTTACATTTTTCTGTACAGTTAATCAAAAAGTCAAAGTAATAGTGTTATTTATTTGTTCCACACAACAGGCCAGGGTTACGTTAAAGTCATCAGAACATAGGGAAAGGTGCAGCTATTTTAAACAGTGAAATGGTATGTTCACCCTTCTCCTTTCCTAACACAAATCATATGTGTAGCATTTAACTTTGATGTGTCTACACAGTCTCTTGTTTGTCTCACTGTTTCACCTCATTCACATTGCCCACACACAGAGAACCAACAGAAGAAATCTAACATAACAGAGCTTCAGACCAACATAAATTATTGTCTCTTTGTTTAAGACTGGCACACACACATAGCACGACTAGATAACAGTTAGAGCTGGAGCTGGAGCTTCCAACTACCTTGGGAATGTGCACAGGCATAAACAAGAGTGATATTCATAATGTAAATAAATATTAAAAATTTTAAATTGAGATATTCGGCATTGTTTGGCACAGTGCCAATTGTTAAAGAGTGGTAAACATTTTGAGAAGTACATTTATTCGCATTCTAGCTAAAAATTAGATTGAAAAATTAGATAGAAAATTAGATTGATACAGCTCTCATGTCTGCACTGTAGATATGTATCTACTGCCAGCAGATGATGTGTACATATTAAAAATGATGAGTTTAAAACTGTAAAAATATGATCTATAGTGGAACTAAGGGGGATGTTTTAGACCACACATAACTTTTCTAATCAGGTACTTTGAGGTACCAGGAGATGGTGTTTGGTACTCAATAAATACAACTATTCTTGCAGTCCTCCACTTCAGCTTCCTGCATGATAGATGATGAATGTGCACCTCCCGGTCCCTGGTCGAACCTTGACTCTTCATTCACAAGTCAATGGCTGGCTTTGGGACAAATGTCTCCTTGGTCGTCTTTGACAGGTGAATGTGCACCAGGGCAGGTATGAAGGACAAGTATGTGACAGAAGACATCTGTAATTGGTTATTATTATGTTGTTCAAAGGCAGTGTAAGAGACAATTTAACCACCTTGTTGATGCTACATTTGGAACGCTTTACTGACGGACCAAGTCATACACAGAGCACATACATGCTATAAGGAGTCTCTGTCAAGTGGCAAGGTGACCTTATAAGAATGGTGCACACTCTTAGTAAAATGATGAAGGATTTGCATTTCCTGAGGCAAGTTGAAAGATCAAAAACAAAAAAAATATCACATGACTCGGACTGTCAAAGTTAACGCATTAATGCATGCAATTAATCTGGAAACAACAATGCGTTAATGAAAGAGTAATGCACAATTAGTCCTGTCACGTGACTTAGGTAGAGCCTGTCTGTCAGTCTGCAACTCCGCCTCCCCGTATTCTTATAAATAAATAAATTCTTATAAATAATTTATTTATTATACATTTATTTTATTTATATTTATTATAAAAATCAAATAAATTAATTATTCAATTCAAACTGACAGTAGCGCCGCGGGGTAGAGATCATTTCCGCACTGATTCAGAACACCACATTAGTGCGGATCGATACTGAAATGTTGATACCACCAATACAAGCTCTTTATCCTCTGTCGATCAAATGTCGATTTTCAAATCAAAATATTACTTTTGATACTTAAGTCATTTGAGGTAATGTATATCATTAACAGGAAGACAGTGGAAGGCAACTAAACTGTTGAGATCTTGTCTAAATGACACGCGGTTGGGGGGAACTACTTTTTCTTCCGCCGGGGTAAGTGCATAATATGTAAGCACAGCAGCATGCCGCTCAGTCAGTCACTCAGTCTCAGTCTTGTGAATGAGGGAAAGTGTCAGTGGATGCTTTTGTTGAAGTGTTTTTTACATATTCAATGTTTTCATGTTAACATGTTCATGTAAGGTGAAACAAGATGCACGTTTTTATTTTTATAGTAGTTCTCAATAATTAAACAATAATTTATGGATGGAATTTAGGAATTTTGGGCCCCCCCACCTGTCAACTCCCACTTAACCACTGGTTATATACAATCAGTTTCTGTTCATAAAAACTCCAGGTGGGGATTTAGACAAGACCAGAGTTGTCAGTCAATACTGTCACGTTTTATCGTATAGTATGCCTTTATTTATCTTATATCTATACTCCATCCTCTTTTGCTCATTTGCTTTAAACTTATTTGCCCTTCATGGACCCCCATCACACAATTTTTCCAGAGGGGAAAGGAAAGGAATAGGAGTAGGTGGAGCTGGGTTTGAATTTGTGCATTATTAAGAAAAAACACTGCGTAGTTGTAGTTAAGGCTTTTAATGTTGAAAAAATGTGTGAAACAACTGCAATGTTACAATACAACCAGTTGGATGTTGTTTTGATATATTTGTTTAAGTTTATATATTGAGAAATATGTGAAATTGAAACATTTTGAGATTTTATTATTAAATGAATGAACACATTAACAATTATTACCACATAAACACACACAAAAGTACTGAAAATTGGTACCGTTGAGTATCTTTACCCATTCCCAGGTACCAGGCATTTGTACTATATCAGTTCAAATGTGAAAAGTACCCATCCTTACTCTTCAATTAATACTTGTCAGCATCAGCATTGTAGCACCTGTCAGAAGGGAGAAGCTGTAACAGGCTGTGTGCAGGGTTCGATAGGTCTGCAGAGATGTTTCTAAGCGGACCCTGTCTCTGGAGATGTACAGTATATGTCTTGAATGGAGGTCAGGTTGGCACTGATTATCTCTGCAGTGCTGACTGTTCCTTGTAGTCTGTTTCTGTCCTGTTCACTGGCCACTGAAGGCAACTGTCATCTCCACAGTTTTGAGTGTGTTAAGCTCTGGGTTGTTGTGACCACACCAGAGGGCCAGCTGACCAGCCACCCATCTGTATGCAGACACCATTGTGATTGAGTGAAAGAACAGGATATATCAGATGTTTTGCATCTAAAAGCCTAATGAAACCGTACAAATGCATATCTCTATTACACTCAACATGCTGTCTGTTTGCTGACAGCCATGTTTGTGTAACATGCTCAGCCTCGAAATTTGCAACTGCCGGACCCTCATTGCTAATGTATAGCTGAAAGGTTGCTCTGCAAATCCGTTTTAATGCACTGAAGCCATGCTCACTGAGGTGATAGTGGACAGTGGGAGCACGAGGATCAGCTCAGCCACTGTGGCCTTGTAGGGTCATTTAGAAAGTCTACCCATACCTTGCTTCTTTGGATCTGGTCTGCTCTGTAACTGGCCACATCCACCAATCTTTTCACTCTCTAGGTCCTCGAAATGGCTCCTCATGCTTTCAGGGCAGGGCCACCTCTGTGCCACATTTCGAACAGGCATATAAACACAGTCAGTTGGAAGGAGGCTCCTACTACTGATTCACCTCACATACCATCTTACTGCACTTAAGTCCTCCTCACTGTAGTGTCTGTGTCACTGTTTGTATTTTGTATTGCAGTTTGATTCTGTCTTTTGTGCTGCAGAACAGGAATTTGCTGTAGACCAGTGTAAATGTAATACATTCTAACATCTGTAGTGTCATTTTTGATCTTTTCCTTTATAGTAATAAGAGAGGTGCGCAGTCAACACGAATGAGTGAGCACCTCAATGAACAACATGCTAATTGAAGTATATCAGCAAATGGTCTTATTTTCACTTTTTCATTTATTACCTGTCGAATCTGCCTGCTCTCCCATCTAAAGCTCTGCAGCTGCAACAGCCTGGAAATGGCCCTCTGCAGAGTGCTGAAGGAATTCTTCAAGGCTCTCTCCAGCTGTTGAGTGCATGCTTGTGAACATGAGCCGTGCGGGTTAAAAGGCCTGTAAGGTCTTGTTGAGTGTAACACTGTCCTCCTGAAGCTTCAGACTCACACCTCAAAGAACATTAACAATGCCATTATTAGACTTACTGGCACTAAATATACAAATCACTTAAAACAATACAGAGGAAATAAACATGAAGGAACTGACCAGCTCAAATTAAACCACAGCCTTTCAAGATCTGGACATGCCATTTTGCTTTCAGATCTTAGACTGGAGGACTCCAATTAGTGCTCTGAACTTTGACCTAATATTTGGTTCTGTTTTTAGAGGCCTCTGAGGAGCTCAGTCACCTGTGTGAAGACAAGGGCAAATTAGTAAAGGCAATAAAATATTACTGGATTAAACAAACATTAATTTCAAATGAATTCATTCTGTGACACTGTCTTCACACTCTCATCCTTATATATGTCATCCATGGCTGACCGTTCTGGTCCTTGGGCAAAACACTGGATGTTGCCAAATGGGGGACTAACCTCTGCTGCACTCTGAAAGGCCAACTTTCTGAAATACTGTTTTCTGAGTCTCCATCTTCCAACAACCATCAACCATCAATCAGTGAAACAACAAAAACCTCATCTTCAAAACTGAATTTCAAAATAAAGGTCTCTCAGAGAATTCACAACAGAAATAAACCAAAGTAATACTACTACCTATAGAAATATTCATGACAATTTGTTCAGTTCAGTTATGATTATTATCCCATTTACTAATGGTTATTTTGGATGGCAGTACATGGTTGTCTGTTGTGGCATAGCAAATGCTTTATTTATTTGTATTTGATATCAATATATGCATCTGCACTAATACTTGTTTGACTTTGTTTTCCTTTGCAGGCCACGTGAAAAAGGTTTCTGTCAGCCCTACAGAGGCATTGCCTGTGCTCGCTTTATTGGCAACCAGAGTATCTATGTTGAGTCTCTCCAGATGCAGGGGGAGAGTGAAAACCGCATCACAGGTAGGAATATCCACTGGCTCTCTGCCGTATTCACACATGCACTGCTACCCTGAACCTTTCTGAACTGCGTGTCCAAATCAGTTCAACCAAACATCACCCAGACTCTGGTGTGTCATGGAAGCATTTATTCCAGCTTTGTTAGATAAGTGCCCGACGGCCTGTACAAATGATCCGTCCGTGAGTGTAAGTGTTTTTTTCTGGCCAACAAAAGACTTCAAACATATTAGTGAAGACTGAAATCAGTGTGCATGTTCAGGGCGAAGTTCTTAGAAACAACAAAATATTTGTGTACAACACCAGTTCCAAAAAAAGTGTGATGCTGTGAAAATTTGCAAGAATGCCGTCTTTTGCACAAATATGTGACCTGATTCTCAGGACATTGTTCTGAGTTCATGTGAGAAAGTTAGTTTACCTCTGAGTATATTTGTAACTGCTGAGGATGTCTGAGTTTGTGAAAACATGTTGTCATGTTTCTCATGTATCTCTTTTTTTCTCCCTCCAAGCTGCCTTCACCATGATTGGCACCTCCACCCACCTATCAGATCAGTGCTCAAGGTTTGCCATCCCTTCCTTCTGCTATTATGTCTTTCCTCTGTGTGATGAGGGCTCTCGGGGCCCTCGGCAGCGGCAGCTCTGTCGAGATGAGTGTGAGGCCCTGGAGAACGACCTGTGCCACACCGAGTACACCATCGCCCGATCCAATCCCATGATCCTCATGCAGCTGGAGCTTCCCAGCTGCCACCTGCTGCCACGGCCAGGCACACCTGATGCTGCTTCCTGTATGAGAATAGGAGTGCCAGCAGAAAAACTGGGTCCATGTAGGTGGATGCTATGACATGCATGCATTATAAGTACTGATGTAAAAACATCCTGCTTATGATAAATGAAGTAGAAAATACTATTTGCAATTTGCATTTTAGCTTACCTTTTTAATGCAACACAACATGCTCAACACAGCAACGGAAACATTTCTAACCCAAAGTATAAACAACCAGTCACTGTTTATAAAAGTATGCTTTCAGGTATTGTGTTGGCATTTTTCCACCGCATAGTTTTAAGTGATGTGATTAACACTGTGTTCAATCTAACTTGGATGGAGAAAGAAACTAAAATGTTTCAGCTGGGGACAATTGCAGATGAGGAAGAGCTGGGGCAGAAAACAAATTCAGATGTTTGTTTTTAATCTTATGTCTGTGTGAAATATAGAGCTGAAGTCAGGATTTTTCCTTTCTCTGTCCAAAGTAAAAAGAAATATTTGAAGTACACTTCGCAACACCCTCCCTGATTGCCACATTGTGTCCTGTTTGTTAAAACTGTACAGACACGTTTGTGATCACAACACAACAGTTTGTGATTTTAATGTGAACTATGTGCTGGAGCTATCATTTAATGAACAACAGTTGTGTGCAGTAACTGTGTAGTTTCCTGAATTCTTCCTGGAATCACAGTGAGGTTGCCAGGTTTGATTTTTGCCATTGCCAAGATGCCATTTTGTATCTTGCAAACCAAGTCAGAGATACATCAGAGAAGCTCTGCATGGATGGATACAGTGTTGTGAATAAAAGACTCAAGGCAAGCTGCCCCCCTTCCCCCAGCCTTCCTGTCCTGGGCCGTGTGCAAACTATGCCAATTCCTAAACTTTTTAAGATGCTTTCTGTCAATATGTAAATGTTGACAAGAACTTGGGAATTTTGCTTTCTTAAAAACTTCAGCACGGTGCTCAACCCACAGACATGAGACAGATATCAGTCTTCTCACTCCCAGAAAGAGCGAAAATATGCACATTTCCCACAATGTTGAAGTATTCTATCCAAAGTAGTAATTAATGTGCTATTTGCCTTTGAAATATATGAAATACAAAAAGCTGAACAGAATATGATTAACACTAGAGCACAGTCCAGTTAAAATTTGTGGCCATGATTGTTGCACATCACAGAGCTATAACCTGATGTGTCAGTCACTGAACCAGCTATAAATAGACAAGTTTTGAATATGAAATCGTTTTATAAACCCAGAAAATTGTAGTCATCTCTCTTTTTTACTGCAGGAACATTAATACTGAGTCACTGTCTGCTCTACAGATTCCCCCTCAGACCACAGCTGCTACAATGAGAGTGGGGCTGACTACAGGGGCACAGTCAGCATTACTAAATCTGGTCATCACTGTCAGCCGTGGAGCGCTCAGTACCCTCACAGTCACCACCTGTCCCAGGACTACCCGGAGCTCTGGGGAGGTCACAACTTCTGCCGTAACCCAGGAGGCCAGATGCAGGCACCCTGGTGCTTCACCCTGGACCCTCAGGTCAGGGTGGACCTGTGTGACATCCAGCCCTGTAGTAAGTACCATACAACTACTATACTTTTAATACTTAGTTGGATTGTAAACAGTCTAAGATAACAAAGCTTTTGATAAAGGTTGTTGTGAGACTGTATTTTTCTGGTAGCAACTAAGCCCCTGTCAGACATGAACCTCTGAATGTAATGGCAGTTTTACTGTCATTATCATGTCTAAATTAGCACCTAGGTCACTTTCACCTAAAAACAAGCAATCTCCAACCTTCTTGCTACCACTTCCGACATGACTCAAGTCTATGTTCAATGCAGAAAATTCTTCTACCCAGATTGCAAAAGTAAAAGTGGTTTGAGCTAAATAGAATAGAATTTTAATATCTACTAATTAGCACTGAACATGAGCTACAGCTGAGTTTGTTGGGAATGTCACTAGTTTTGCAGGTATTTAGTCATAAACCAATGTATTGGTTAGATTAAAATTTTGACCTGATAGTGGTGCTCAATGAAAAGTCAGAGGATCACCAAAGTTAATACAATTAATCCTGAGGAGAACAAAAATGTCTGAATCAAATTTAATAGTAATCCATCCAATAGTGGTTGAGATGTGAACCACATATATGAACCTAATGAATTAAATGAGGGTCGGATGAATGACAATAACCGCACCTTAACATTTGTTCTAATGAGGAGAGGGAGTCAATGAAGTGACACTAAAATATGTAGGACGTGTTCAAATTTTCTGGTTATAGTTAAGATCCTAGCTGCAGCATTCTGAACCATTTCAAGATTTTTAGTACTAGTGTACAACAGACCAGATAACAAACAATAAAACAGTAGAGTAATCAAGTCATGAAGAAACAAACACATTAAATTAGGGTTTCTGAAGCCCTGATTTTAGATATGATAAATAGGCTGCATTCACAGTATATAGTGCTTTTGTAGTCTTGTGAGACCATTCACGCACACATTCGTATGCTGAAAATGGCCGCCATTAGCACAGCCATGGGGAGCAATTTGGGCTCCAGTATCTTGCCAAAGGACACTTTGACATGCAGACTGTAGCGGCTGGGGTATGTGGACAAGTGATCTTGGTTGTTTCTTTAATGTGCTGATCATTCTTGGTTGTTAAACTCTGGAAAATCAGGTGGTGCTAAGATTAATTGAACTGTCCAGGAAATTTGTTCCATCATTGGAAATGAATGAACATGTGAGAGAGACTAAATCAAAAGAATCAATTTTTGTCATGATGTGACCTCCAAGATTCTATCAGACAAGAGGAGAGCTGAAATAAGAGACTGTTGGTAGCTGCATATGGTGCACTGTGAGTAATCTTTCAGCCCGTCGTGTAATATAATGGTGCAAATGTATGTGTCATCCACAAGCTGTAAACAGTGATGTACATGTCAATAGCCAATTCCTTCAGATGTTCATTTGTTCTGGAGGTTGATGACGTGCTGTAGAAGCTACTGGTAGGCTCTACCTTCTTTACATATTCCTGTTCTTGATGGTGTTATACAGTTCCTTTCTAAGATGCATCACAGGGCCCATTCAAACTACAGACAGGGTTCTCATCAGTCAATGCTAAAAAATGTCCTGGGAAATTTTAAAGGTTAGCAGTAGTTTCATTTCTGAAATTCAGAAACTTCCACTCCTCTTGGCACACCAACTGCCCTCTCATCCTTCAATCTCCTTTGCTGTTCCAATGTACTGAGACACACCAGGTGGCACAAGGTGGCTTTTAATGAATGAAGTCACATAAGTGGTCCACTTAACATTTAAACTTTTACAATTTTACAATTTCATTTATCAGACACTTTATTCAAAGCGATTTTATCCATAACAAAAACTAATTGTTATCCTTTCTTAATTAGTTTTTATCAATTGCCCATACTAATGCATAGCTGAATTACTCGTGTATACACAACACATTCGTTCCACAAAGACCAAATCAGCTCTAACTGAATAGAAATGTGTTCTTGCCCCATGGGTGTAGATTTGACTTTTAAGGTGGATTGTCCATGGTGACGATGTCAGTTGACTGATGTCCCACTAAAACCTCAGTTGAAGGCATATCAATTGCCTATTCACTAATTGTCAAAGGACAAAAATCATGTTGTCGAAGAGGATCATGGCTGACTTTTGTGCGTAGATGTCACAGATACTGTGCTCAAAGAAAAATTCAATAAATACTGTTACAATGAGCACATTACAAATCAGAGAACTTATCTTGCAATTATCTCCATTATCTTACTCTTTTCTGTAGAGCCTCCAGAGAACCCCAGGAAGGAGATCCTGTTCATTCTGATACCTGCAATTGCCATTCCATTGGTCATTGCTTGCCTCTTCTTTCTGGTTTGTATGTGTCGCAATAAGCAAAAGGCATCAATTGACACACCACCTCGCTGCCAGCTCAGCAGCTCACCTAGCCAGGACATGGAGCTGTCACTCCTCAATCAGCAAAAACACCAGGTAATACACACAAACAATACAGAGACTGTAGGATTCTTTCATTAACATTCTTTTTGATGTGTGTTCAGACCAAAATTACATCTGCATTAGAAACTCATCCTCATTTATATATGAGGATATTTAAGGGGCAAAGCACAAATTCAATGAGGAATTTGCACTATTTAAGCGAAAGACAATTTGAAGTATTAGTATTAGTAAGTTTTCTGTTACAAATTGACGAATTACTACGCTGTATGCACTGTATGGGCCAATCACATACATGCAAGCACATGTTCAGGATGTATTTCATCAGTTTATCTGCAGCTGAAGCAGTATACAAATGAAAATACTTTAGTTTTTTAAAAAGCTATGCTGGTTTTGGTCTGAGCACCTTGTAAAAAAAACAATTAAAAAATCTGAATTAAGAAGTGTTGCAAACTATTGGAGTAGGTTTTATTGTTGGGCATACACTTTGATAACATGTATTTGTATTTACTTCTTTGTGGCTGCAGGCCAAGCTGCGAGAGATCAACATGTCAGCGGTACGGTTTATGGAGGAGCTTGGCGAGGATCGGTTTGGCAAGGTTTACAAGGGCCACCTGTATGGAACCGCACCTGGTGAGCAGACCCAGGTTGTGGCCATTAAGACATTAAAAGACAAGGTGGATATCACTCTCTGTGAGGAATTTCGCCATGAAGCAATGCTCCGTTTTCATCTACAGCATCAGAATATTGTTTGTTTGCTGGGTGTGGTTACCAAAGAGAATCCAATGAGCATGATATTCACTTACTCCAGCTTTGGTGACCTGCATGAGTATCTGGTGGTGCGCTCGCCCAACTCAGATGTTGGCAGCTCAGATGATGACAAGACAGTCAAATCCACACTGGAGCAGGCTGATTTCCTTTACATTATCACCCAAATTGCTGCTGGAATGGAGTACCTTTCCAGCCAGCAAGTAGTCCATAAAGACCTAGCTGCCCGAAACATTCTGGTCTTTGACAAGCTCAGCATCAAGATCCTGGATCTGGGCTTGTTCAGAGATGTCTACTCTGCTGATTACTACAATCTAATGGCCACAAGCCCTTTCCCCATTCGTTGGATGTCCCCAGAAGCTATTATGTATGGGAAGTTCTCCACTGACTCCGACATCTGGTCTTATGGTGTCTTGCTGTGGGAGACTTTCAGTTACGGTCTGCAGCCATATTGTGGCTACTCCAACCAGGATGTGATCGAGATGGTGCGCAGCCATCAGCTACTGCCTTGTCCAGATGATTGCCAAGCCTGGATTTACACCCTTATGCTGGAGTGTTGGAGCGAATTCCCACCAAGAAGGCCTCGTTTCAAGGACATTCACACACGTCTGCGCTCCTGGGAGAGCCTGTCCAACTATAACAGCCAGACTTCTGGCACCAGCAACACTACCCAGACCAGCTCTCTCAGCACCAGCCCTGTTAGCAACATCAGCATGAGCACAGCAAATGCATCACGCTACACCAGCCCTAAAAAGAGTTCCCCATTCCATCAGCCCCAGTTCATGCCCATGAAAGGTCAAATGCACCGGCCAATGGTGCCCCCGCAGCTTTACATTCCTGTCAATGGATATCACCCCATGCCAGCTTACCCATATCTGCAGAACTTTTACCCCATGCAAATGCCCATGCCCATGCCCCACCATCAGATGCACCACCCACCACAGATGGTTCCCAAAGCTGGTTCTCACCATAGTGGCAGTGGGTCCACATCTACAGGCTACGTCACCACTGCCCCTTCCAACACTTCTGTCACAGAGCGAGCAGCTTTGCTAAATGAGGACTCCAAGGCCATTGATGAGGACCTGGCTGACAGGACGTCCCAGGTAGAGGTAGACCAAAACAAGGACTTGTCAGTGCCTGAAACAGAATTGCTAGGTGACAGTGAGCCTCCACAGATGGATGAATTGGTGATCCACTTGTCAGACACATAAGTGTGGTGCTGTTTGACGAACAGTGCAGCTGAAATGTTCTGTTAGCTGTGCTTGCGAAAAATTCAAAAATAGCATAAAGTGTGCATTTTTGCAGAACAGTGAATGTTTTGTACGAGTTTCTTAGATAGTACTGATGCATTGGAATGTCAAGTGTGTCTTATGTTTATACCTCTTAAACTCCTGTGTCAATGATTAAGCAAAACTAATCATGCAATCCTCCATAGACTTGACTGTTTTATTATATTGCCATTCAGAAGAATTTATGTTCTTGCCGTTGCTGTGCAACTCAAAAATGTTTTCTTATCCACAATACCTTAGAGGTTGCTTTGCCACACATGCTGCGTCAAACCACTTCTTTTCACTTATCAGTTCAGCCATTCACTGCGCGACCATGAGGGCAGGATTCATGCCTCCAATGCCTCTCCTCCCACACTCGTCTACACGAGCAACCTTACCTACCAGTGGGAATTGCTAATTCAGCAAAAATGACATGATCCATCATCCTCAAAACAACATCAAACAAAACAAAAAACTAGAAAAGCCCTCGGAGAGTGCAGACCTCCGCCAAGCAGCACAGTTCCCCCAGCTTATTGTGACTTACACCCCAAAATATTAGTCCTACCTTTGATTTATCTATTTCAATGGATTCCTGGACCATAAAAACATTCCCTTAGCAATTGGAATCACATTGATATCATTTTTAGTTTAATAGTTATACCCGAAAATCCACATTTCTGTAATGGTGGTTTTCCGGATCACCTTCAAATTTTAATCATTTGTTCCTTGTCCCAGAAAGGACATTTCCTGAAAATGTCATCAAAATCTGTTCATAACTTTCTGAGTTATGTTGCAAACAAACAAACGCCGGCAAAAACATAACCTCCTTGGCGGAGGTAATAAGAACAAAAGATCTTGTTTTTATGTTGTTGGGGTTTTTTTCAGGACACGAACCAAGGTTTCATTCCATGTGATTTATATCCCACAATGTTGATACTTTTAATATCAATATTAACGAGCTGTACAACTTGGTTTTCAATAAGTTGTACATATTTTAATTTATATACTTTGGTTTGAACATTTTATTTGTTTATATTTTGTCATTATTGATGAAGATTGCTAAGCTTGGTGTAAATACAGTGCCTTTTCCACCACATTTTTGCTTTGTTTTGCAGTTTTTTGCTCACGATATAATGTTCACATAAAGTCATAAAAATAAAATGTTGTATTTTCTGCAAAGAAATCATGTGATATCACTTGATTGTGTTTCTCATCATCTGTCATTAAATGTGCAGTTTTATAGACAGTACACTGCACAATCGAGTTATAGTAGAACAACAAATATACTGTGTAGTGTATAAATACATTTACTGTTCATTCATTAAAGAACCTAAGACGTGACATGTTTAGACCTACAATATAAGGAAATACCACATTTCATAGTCTTCAAAAGTGAATAGGGGTTATTAATATAGGATATTCCTTAATTAGTCCCACAATGAGGAAATTTGCAATATTTAGGTACTTTACCTAAGTGAAGACTTGTGATGTGGAGATTGTGATCTCTGTTCCAGATTTGAGGGTCAGATGTGAATGACTGTACACCTTAGCCCGTAGAGCCTGATTCTGATTCTGACCATTAGATCAGCCCTGATGCCACTGACCCCCTCCTTTGTGAGACAACAGGTGCTTGTTTTAATTAACCATTAGATCAACATTTGATACATATGAGTTTTGAGTGCTGTCACTTAAGGTGTTTTATGGGTTTCCATAGTTATCAGTCTCTACTCATATGCAGGTGCTCTTAGGGAGATTCCAGATGAGCCTTCTTTTCTTTTACTGAGTTTTGCTGAGTCCTTACACCATGAGATTCCTTGCTGTATATATTTTTTACCAGGTCCTACTGGTGCTAGTCACCATTATTTCCTTATTGTCACTTGAAGCATTTTTTAAAAATTATAATAATTTTAATTTATGTAAATATACTGTGGCTTATTTGATTTCACATTCATTTCTTGTGTCATAAATCACACAGTTCTACACGTCTAAATGCATCAAGATGGATATATGTCTTTAAACTTCATCATTAATTCACACATCTAACTTATTTTTAATTCAAAGATAGGCATATATCTTAAATCACAGCATAATCACGTTTCAGTCATATCATATTGATTCTTCAGATGGATGTGTTTTAAATCACAACACATCCTATATGTATGCCAGTATGTGTAAGCTGTTCTTCATTGCACATGCATGTGGAAATGTTAAACAAAGTAATGTTGATTTAAAAAAAAAAAAATCATAAAATAAAGCATAAGCCTATCAGGAGTAACTGTCATGGTGCTGGAACAGAACCTCTTTCCCTGGAGAGTGCAACCTTCCTTAACTCTATTGATAACATATCTGCAATGAGTATAATGAACATAAGAAATAACTATATGTGAGTTATATAGGCATGGATATATAATGGGCTTTTATCCTTCTTTTGTACGTATCATCCTCTAAAAAATAATACTATAATGGGTGACCCTATGCATGTCACCACTGACAAATGCCATAATAAAAGTCTATGTATACATCAACTGTATGTTGTGAACTATGCATATAGTGCAAAAAAATAAATATTGAATGAATATACATACATGGATGTGGATGATTGTGTATGGTATATATGTATATAGTGAATTTCATCACTGGGGGACGAATAAAGAAATGTCATATACCATACATAATCATATAATCATACCATTATATTATTATTATTATTATTATTACTGAGAAAAAGGTTGGGTCCCGGGTTGTGATGTCTCCTGCTTGTTTTGCCTACCTTGTAGTCTGTCCTGTTAGGTGGCAGAACCAAACCAGATAATAATAGATGACCAGAGAACAGAGATTTTAGTGTAGAGCTCTTTGGTCTTGAGGCAGGTTGAATTTCCTGAACTGGCACAGAGAACCAGGTGTTCAACCTCCCGTCAGTACTCAGACTCATCATTGTCCCAGATGTGTTAGACTTTGGGTTTTGCCTCCTCCTTTTCTTGTGTTTCCTGTTGTTTTCCCTCCCTGGTGTGTCATGTTTGTCTCAGTCTGTCTCTGTGTTGCTGGGCATGGTCTTCTGCCCCCTCTCCTGCCTGCCCATCTGATTTTCTGCATCTACAATCAAGTAATGCGCTATTTAACCCTGGTTCAGACATCCAGACCGCCGGACTGTTCAGTCTCCGTTGCGGTACAAACGTCAAGTTGTACTGTTTTTCCCTGAAACAACCTTTTGATCATTTGTTTTGCTGGTATATTTTCCTGGAATTCTGTTTACCTGTATTTCTCTCTATTCAGATTCTCCATGCCAGCTCCACCACAAACCTTCCTTCCTTCAACTCCTCTGCCTGCCCTGCCCAGCCGTACCCATCCACCTCAGCCTGACCACTCCAGCCAAGTCTTCAGCCTAAAATAAACTGTTGAAACCGTTCTGTTTCAAGATTGTGCCTGCTTTTGGGTTCCGATATTGAACTGCCTTAACAGAATGATCTGGCCAGCATGGACCCAGCACACCCAGCCCCTGAAACCATAACTCTAAAGCCGTCTCTGCTCATGGGCAGTTATTAGGACAACATGAGCAACATCTCTGAGCACTCTCTGAAAGCAGCCAAAGGGCAGTAGAAATGGCTTAATCTGTTCATGCTAAATCTGTGTTCATTT
This sequence comes from Centropyge bicolor, assembly GCA_037975185.1. Lineage (NCBI taxonomy): Eukaryota > Metazoa > Chordata > Actinopteri > Pomacanthidae > Centropyge > Centropyge bicolor. The sequence goes on from JBBMOC010000071.1 coordinate 1,426,187, forward strand.
CATTTCATTATCATATATCAAAACATTACAGATTTAATGATTTTAAAGATAAAGGTAAACAGCGAAAATGCATAACAG